>JAUMHN010316972.1:4642-18225 GCA_032360265.1 Heliamphora ciliata | reverse complement strand
TCAGTAATTAAATTTAATTGGCGGGTATCGAAAATCTTAACGTGGGGAGAAATGGTAAGCATTTAATAACAGAAGCTTAATGTAAGAAGGTCTTGAGATTATGGGTCTGAGTGCAATTATAGTTCTTTAGTAGTGTGAACTGTAATTCAGTGCTTTATGAAAATTGCAGAAACCGCTGCTGTCTTTTCATAATAGTAGAAATCGCTAGTAAGTGTTTGTGTTCCCCTAGAAGTCTTACTCATAATTACTCCTAGGTCCCTGCTGTAGTCCTATATATATGCGGGTAGGCTGAACTAGTTTTCGATCATAACTTGTCTTTCTAGACTAAATATATCTGGGTTCTGACAGTATGAGTTCTCGATAGTCCGTAGCCCACACTACGTTCGAGAATTGCGTAAGAGAATATAGTTGATGATCTGACAGGAGTTTCAACTCAGAATCTAACCGTAGTTGAAGCTTCGATCGATAAGAAGGTATTCTTCTAAATTAACTTTGGTTGCACGGTTTTATTTTGATCGTTCGACGTCAAAAATTTTATCTAAAGTCCGTTTTGGCGTTTGCCCATTCAGTTTTTTTACCGAAAATCATTTACAAAAATAATAATCTTGGCAGTTTTGCCTCTAACACGGTACAACTCTTGGAAAGACTAGAATAGGAGCGTAAGCATATGACTACAGACATCGTCATTAGGATTGTCAAGATTGCCTCAAGAGCATGACAACATTCGAGTTACAATGGGTCGCCTCACTAAGAACACTCGCTTTCTATTAGTTAAACCTCCTAACACGTCGGTAAGTTCTAGCACATCCGTGAGAATTGCACAAACACAAGTTCTCTACTATACTCAACCGAGACCTGCATCTCATCTTCAGATTAATGGGCATTCCAAATGCACGATTGTAAATCGTCAAAGGCATGTTAAGAGTATGCATAAGGGAAATTGAAGGAAATTCTTACCTTCGGTCAAAATTCGCTTATAACAATAGCTCTCGGGCTAGCTTTTGCAACCGTATGAGATTTATGTGTGAACAATATTGCGAGTTATCAATGTACAAAATAGAAACAAAAAGGGACTGATTGGTTTGAACATATCTTTGCTAAATAATAAAGTGAAACCCAGAGTCAAATATAGGAAATCATATAGAGCCCAGGATAGTAGCCACGTGTTAACAATTTTATAATCCCTCTTGACCTGCAGTAAGAATGATAGAATCTCTTCAGATAAGACTCTTCATGCTAATAAACATGTTGTGTGTGTACCTTCACCTTATACATAGAACCAATTTTATCCGACAGTTCGATGACCCTTTTTTCTTTTCTCTTTCTTAAAGATGGCGAGACAAAGACAAAAACCATGGGTGCTCAGTAAGAGTAAGTGGGACAAAACCATGGTGAGCTTGACACGAATCTTGCAAGACCTAGCAGCCAATTGGATCGATCACCAGGAAAGGCACTCCGGACGGGATCATGGTACTTATCGGACTTAAGGGTATAGAATATCCCAGCACATGAGAAGAAAAGTTTTTTTCGAACAACAGAGATTTGGATCAAGGCCACAAAGCAACAACAAACAACAGTAAGAGTTTTTATAATTGTAACCAGCCAGGGCATAGGAAGACGCATTGCCTGCTAAAAAGTGGAGAAGACAATTGAGGAGGACCACTAAGGAACAACAAGAAGTTCATATGCTCAGAACCTTACTCTCAAAATGACAGAAAGGAACAACTAGGAAAAATGGTACCAAAATTAATAATCTGTTATCAATGCCAGAAGCTTAGACATAAAAGATCTGAATACCCACTATGAAGAGGATTAAACTATAACAGTCGTCAGCAAGGGCAGGGCTACAAGGATCAAACAAGTATGTTGCTGCAAGAAACGAGTGGTTTGAAAAAGGTGGTGTAACCTCACCAACTAGAAAGCGATGAATGGTGTGTTCACTCTTCACTAGAAAAGGAATATACGTTGATGATCGAAGGTACGTCGTGTTCGCAAGCTCTAAGTTATACGTTAGCTAAACTTGTTGCATCATCCCAAAAAAGAGTATGCTTGAAGGTTAAAGACTTTTAGGTTAATGCTAGTCAAACAACTCCCGCGTCACAGAGATGCAACGTGATCTTCAAAAATTGTGTAGTAGTCAGTTTAAGAAGTTAGTAAGATAAAACAACCATTACTCAAAGTACTAAACGTATAAGCCCGGCCTTATCCACACCCTCAATAAAGAATGACTCAAGTAAACAAGGACCCAACTTCGAAGAGAAGAGATGCAAGTAACCATCCACAACTTTTCGCATAAAATTTCGTGGACAAAATTTATTTTAAGGGGGTAGATTATAACAACCCAGTTCGGCCCTTAGATGTAATGACCCTATTTGTAACGACTCGTGTAGCGATTTAGCCCAAACCCTAGTATTAGCGACGGTTAAATGATAAGATCTTAGGTCGCTAAAAGATCAGAAACCCTAATTAAACAGAAACCCTAACTTGACCTGAAAAACCCTAAAAAGACCAAATACTCATAAGGGAATCCTTATTACTCAGAGAAGTCTCGTGGCATCCTAAATTAAGTAAATAGCACGAAAGATAAGGTTAGAAATAAAAAATTCTCATAATTAGGGTAAAATGACCATTTTGTCCTTAGTACAGCAAAAAGTCTTAAAAAATCAAATTTTGATACATGGAGACCCTAAATTAGATATTTAGACACAATTAAGTAACAAAAGATAAAATAACAACATAAATGACAAAAATGCCCTTGAATGGCTGGCCACCTTGGGATTAGTGCATAAAAAGTCACTTTTTACCTTTTTAGCTCACAAGTGAGAAAAAATTGTACAAATTAAGTATTATAATGATTCAAGATTTTTTGAACAAGTAATATACATAATAATATAATAATGTAGGTCAACAAAAGCAAACAAATCATTATTTAAAGTTCCTACACAATAAATAAGTCAAAAAGTTATTTCTTATCAAACTAGCTTAATTTAACTTAAAAGCTTACACCTATTTAATTAATTGTTATAAAAATTATGATAATTCATGAAAATACTAAATTAATCATAAACATACTAAAATAATAGGTTTTAGTAGGTTAAGACACCAAAAAAATATACAAAATTAAAATTTTATACGTTTTCATGCACAAAATGATACCAAAACATCAATTAAACCCCAAATTAATACAAGATAGCTTTTTGGTCTGTCCCAAACAGTCCTAGCCAAATTCCCAAGCTGCACAAGTTTGATTTGCAATGCCTTAAATAGAGCACACCTCCCATGCATCCAATAAAAATTAAAAAAAATGCAAAAAAGGCTTCCACCATAATAATTTTTGTTATAAAAACACACCAAGGCCCCTATTCTCTTATACATTTTCGACAACATAGAGAGAGGGAGAGGGTCCAGAAAATATTCTAAGTGTTCTAAGAGAGAGAAGAGGGAGAGAAAGAAGGAGGAAGAAAGAAGGAGCTTGGAGGAGACAAGGAGGTTGCATAGAATATAAGTTCTTATTATCCACCATCTCTAGGTCTTCAAACAAGTAAGAAAACTCCTAAAACCATCTGTTATTCTTATACATAAATCTTCTTCAACTCATCTCTTATAATACACACAAGAATAAGAAACAAAATCTCAAACAAAAAGGCATTGTGATGAAAGAATAAGGGCTAATGCAAATATTAAAGAGGTTGAGAAAAACATAACTATAGCCACGCACGCACTAGGGGCGACTGTAGGTGAGAAATTGCTTGTGATGGTCCCGGCGCTTTCACGCTCGGGTTTTTCCTTTGATTTCTCTTACTCGACCAAGGATTCGACGGTCAGGGTTCCTTCTGAAGCTAGGGTTCCTCATTCCTCTACAAACCCGGCAGTTGTGGCCCCTCAACGGCCTATCCAACGAAATGATAGTGCACCAAGATTAATAGTGGAGGGCCCTCCTGCGATGGTAGCGAGCCCGCCTAGGGTTTCTACTCCAAGAGTGGAGCGATGCTTGGATTCTCCTCCAGTCGAGCCCACTGATGCTCGGTCCACGGGATCTCCCAAAGGTGTCCCGTATGAGGTTTTTGCACTGTCTTCTCCATTCGGCCTACGGACTCCAACCAAGTTCAGTGAAATCTTCCAGGAAGCTAGTAAAGTTCACACGGTTCTTTCTAGTATTGATGATATGGTGGATAATGAAGTTCGTAGTGTTCAGGCAGGGTTGAATCCATTCAATACCAAGATGCTCGAAGCCTTAGAACCTCGGTTTAAGCGCCTAAAGGATGTAAGCTTAGGTAAACAATACAGAGCTATTTTGTCCACCCAACCTATATTTGCTCATCCCTCCCTCCCTGAGGTTGAGGTTACGGATGTCTCTGATGCTAGTGATGATATCGATCAAGATGAGTTATTACTCAAGATGGCTCAACGTGACAAGGCCTTGGCTGAAAGCCAAATTGGTTTGCTCAAGGAAGTGATCACTTCCAAAGAGGGCAACAGCCCTGGTCCTCGGTCTGTAGCTCGTGCAGTAAGTACTGATGCAGTAGCTATGGCTCGTAAAAACACGCCTAAGGAAGTTGTTCACCGTTCTGATGAGCATAGGGACCCTATTTGGGACCCGACTTTTGTTCGTAACCCCAATGGCATGCGAGGGAGAGGGGGAGGGTGATACCCTCTTCGCGATAGGGGTGGTGCTCGGTTTGGAGGCCGACGTGCTTTTGGACCCCGACTTCCCAGCCATGAAGAGACTAGGTCATGGGCTGAAGTGGTTGCTAACAAATCCTCCCCTAAAGCTGTGGAGCTGAAGGTGGCTGCTGAGAGTGTTGGGGCGCACGACGCACATAAGGTGTTTGATGAATTTCCCAAGCAATCTTCTCGGGCTTCCTTTCTTACCATCCAATCTTCAGGTACTTCTCTGGAATTTGTGGAAGGTCTTTAGTCTGATGTTATTGAAATTGACAGTGCTTTGGTGGATGAAAAATCATGGGAGGATTGTTTAGTCGGCTATTTCCTTGACTCCCCTTTAGCTTTTGGTCTTGTTCGTGCTATTGCCAGAACTTTGTGGGATCAAGAAGGTTTGATTGAGGTTCTAGGTAATGACAGAGGTTTTTTCCTCTTTAAGTTTAATTCTATGGAAGCTATGGAAAACATTCTGGATAGGGGTCTCTAGCATTTTTCAGGTAAACTCCTTATTTCACATAGGTGGAAAAAACGTTTTAATTTTGCCAAAGAAGCTATATCCAAAATTCCTGTTTGGGTTAAGCTTCATAATTTTCCCTTGGAGTTCTGGAATTCCAAATGCTTGAGCCGAATCACCAGTGTGTTAGGGGTCCCTTTGTACTTGGACCGAGCTACTAATTCTCGTCAAAGGATATCCTAGGCCAGAGTTTGTGTTGAGCTTGATGCGACAAATCCCTTGAAGCACTCGGTTACTGTAAAATGTGAAGGGGACACCATTTTAGTGGGCGTGGAATACCAAGGCCTGCCATCTATGTTCTCTCATTGCAAGGCATTTAGTCATGATACAAAGAAATGCATGGTTCCTAAACCAGCTGAAGCTTCTTCTGAATGGACCTATGTTGATAAGGGTAAGTCAATTGTTGGAGGCCTCCAGATTGTGAAGGATAGGGAGTTGACCCCATCATCTTCAAATCTTATCCCATGTGAACTCCTTCCTTCTAAGGCCACAGACATTAGTCCCGCCGCCGTGGCTGCCAACCCCCAGGCTACTGTTGACCCAGTTCTGACTGTTGAGACGTCGGTTCTACAACCTGACCAGGGTGATGCTGGGGCTGTGCCCTAGGCTGGACTCCACTTACTCGCAGCTAATCTGGTAAGATGTCGGAGCCAATTCTAGTTGAGGGTCAAGGTACTGAGCAGAAACCCTTTTCTCCTTTGGAGGATAGTGAACTGGAGCATGCTTCCTCTACTCCTCGAAACCAGTCTAGTAGGATGCAGAGTGGCAGCAAGAAGAAGAAGAAAAGGTACCTCCATTAACCCCTTTTATGCCTAAAATAATTTCATAGAATATCCATGGTCTTAATAGTCGTCTTAAGAAAAATGAATTGCATAATTTTGTTAACAAAAACCAAACTAAACTCATGGCTATTAATGAGACTAGGGTTAGAGTTAATAAAGCTAACACTATTTTTGATTACATCTGGCCTGGTTGGAATTTTGCTCATAACTATAATTTTGGTGACTTGGGTCGGCTGTGGGTTTGTTGGGACCCTGGTTTTGTTAATCTGGTTGTTTTGGATTGTGGTAATTAATGGATTCATTGTAAGGTAGTTTTTTTAAAGGAGGATACACCGTTTTGGGTTACTTTTGTGTATAGCCTTAATACTCTGGGGGAGAGGACTAGTCTATGGGATAGGATTGGCTACCTTGCTCCTGACCTTGCTGGTTCCTCTTGGTTGTTGTTAGGTGATTTTAATGCTGTGAGGTTTCCTCATGAGCGGTTTGGGGGGTGTGTTAAATGGTCGGCCCACATGGAGGATTTCAATAAATGTCTTTATGCTGCTGAGCTGGGTGACCTTAGATACAGTGGTATTCAATTCATGTGGTTTAATAACCAATAAGGGGAGTCCTTTATTAAATCAAAGATTGATCGTGCTCTTGTTAATGAGGCGTGGGGGATTACCCTGTCTCAGACTAGTGCCCTCTTCTACCCTCCTGGCATCTATGATCATGCGAGAATTGAAATGCAGGATTCAAAGCTAAGAAACCTTTCAAATATTTTGATTTTTGGGCGCGAAGCCCCCAGTTTATTCCTTTGGTCAAGTAAGCTTGGCAGGAGCATGTTGTTGGCTCTGAGTTGTTTCAAGTTACCAATAAGCTTAAATTAGTTAAGTCTAAGCTGAAGCATTTGAATAGGGGGTCTTTTAGTGAGTTGTCTACCAGAGTCATAAGTCAGAAAGCTTTGCATGAGGATCTTTAGGCTCGGGTGGATCTACAGCCCACTGATCGTGTCCTGATTGGACAAGAACGGGCTGTTTATAAGCTTTAAACGGATTTGAGCCTGGCGGAGGAGAGCTTCCTTAAGCAAAGGGCTAGGATTCAGTGGTTGAACTTGGGTGACCAAAACTCTAAATTTTTCTTTAAGTCCATCAATTTCCAGCATAACAAATCTCGTATATCTATGGTTACCTGTGAGGATGGTACGGTTCGTACAGATCGTCAAGGGATTGCTGATCATATTGTTGGGTATTACTAGGATCTCTTGGGCTCCGTGATGAGGTCTGAGTGTATTAATATGGAGGCGGTCAGTGGCCTCATTAGGAACAAGTTGTCTCGTTAGAGTGCTGAGCATGTGATTGGTGAGGTTATCGATGTGGAGATTAAGCAGACTATGTGGTCCCTTAAGGCCAATAAAGCCCCTGGCCCTGATGGGTTTTTTTGTTGGTTTTTTTAAAGACGCTTGGGATATTGTGGGTCCTGATGTCACACGAGCTATTAAAAGCTTCTTTGCCTCTGGCCATATGTTGAGGGAAGCTAATACGACGCTTATTGCATTGATTCCCAAGGTGCCTAATCCTTCATCCATTAAGGAATACCGGCCCATCTCCTATTGCAATACTATCTACAAGTGTATTTCGAAAATTATTGCCAACAGGATTAAGGGGTCTCTGCCGGAGATCATCTCCCCCTCTTAGTCTGCATATGTTAAGGGTCGCCGCATTGCGGACAATATTTTTCTCTCTCAGGAGCTTCTTAGGGATTATCACAAGCAGAATAGAGGCCCTAGACGTGCGCTTAAAGTTGATCTTATGAAAGCCTACCACAACGTTAGATGGGACTTTATGGAAGCTGTCATTCATTGTATGGGGTTTCTTGATAAGATGGTTAGATGAATTTATGAGTGTATGTCGACCCCTAGCTTCTCGGTGAGCATTAATGGGGAGCTTAATGGCTTCTTCCCCGGCAAGAAAGGTCTTAGGAAGGGTGACCCATTGTCTCCTTATTTGTTTGTCTTGACTATGGAGGTTTTGACGGGTTTATTTCAGAAGCTCACCTCCGAGATGCCTTTCAACTACCACTGGCGGTGTGGTAAGGAAAAAATCATTCATTTGTGTTTTGTTGCTGACCTTATGGTGTTTACTAGTGCTGATATCGAGTCGATTCGGGTTGTTAATCGTGCTCTAGATGACTTCAAGAGAATGTCTGGCCTATCTCCTAACCCTGCGAAGAGTGATGTTTACTTTTCAGGTGTGGATGATGGGTTAAAGAAGGAAATCTTAGATGTCCTGGGGTTCCGTGAAGGTTTACTCCTTGTTCACTACCTTGGTGTTCCGTTGATCACTACCAAACTTGCCTATAAGGACTGTAAGCCTCTTATTGACCGAATTGCCAAGCGAATTCAGGTGTGGACTAGTAAATTCTTGTCCTACGCCGGTAGGTTACAATTGATTGGTTCTATTCTGTTCTCCATGTAAGTCTACTGGTCTTCTTTGTTCATCATTCCAAAAAAGGTCTTCAAGGAGGTGGAGAGTTCGCTTAGGTCCTTTTTGTGGAGTGGTTCAAATATGAAATCCTCTTGGGCTAAGGTTTCATGGGAAGAAGTCTGTGTTCCTCGGAAGGAGAGTGGACTTGGCATCAAATCCCTTGTTATGTGGAATAAAGCGGCCGTAGCTAAGCATATTTGGTTCCTTCTCACTGGGGGGGATATCTCCCTTTGGTGTATGTGGATTAAGTCTAATATCCTAAGGGGAAAATCTTTTTTGTCGGTTAAGATCCCTCAATCGGCCACCTGGTGTTGGAGGAAACTCCTCCAGCTCCGTTCCTTTATCAAGCCTTTTGTCAAATATGTTGTGGGTGATGGGCAGGACACCTTTTTCTGGCTTGACCCTTGGCACCCCTGGGGTTTCATCCTAGAAGTGAGGGGCCTACGTATCGTTTATGACTTCGGCCTTGACTGTCAGGCGAGGGTTTGTAGCATTGTTGATGGTAGCTCTTGGAAGTGGGCCCCGGTGATCTCTATGAACTTAATTGAGATGGCTCGGGAGGTTCAATTTTTGTCCGATTCTTCTAAGAAGGATAGTATTATATGGCTGCTCAACGATGGTAAGTTTTCCATTGGCTCTTTGCGTGAGGCGATCCGTGACTACCAGCCTCGCCCTATCTAGCAAAGCCTTATATGGTTTAAACACCATATCCCTAAGGTTAGTTTTATCCTTTGGGTTGCTATTCGTGGTCGGTTATCCACTGGGGATAGGCTTCGGCTCTTCCGCTTAGATTGTGATTATAGTTGTAGTTTTTGCCTCGGTATTGAGGAATCCCATGATCACCTTTTTTTCAATTATGCTTACTTTACTCAGGTGTGGACGTGGGTATTAAGAAAGTGTAAGGTTGATTGGTTTGAGACTTCTTGGTCGGATTGGTGGTGTAGGTTTGCCAGTAGCGCAGGGAGCTCGGCGTTGGCCTTTTTAGCTGCTGTCTACTGCATCTGGAAAGAGCGTAACTCGCGTAAATTTCGTGGGTACAAGTGGAGTTGTGATGCGGTTTTCCAAGAGATCTGCAACCTGGTTAGGGGGAGGCTCTCTACTAGACGTCGAGTTTCTGAATCGGTGACCAATAGGGCTATCCAAGAGGATTGGGGGGTGACTCCCGACATTTTTAGTATTAACTGTTGAACTGTTCTCCTTTACATGTGCAGCGGAGGGCCAGCTTTACGTGTGAGTTTTGGGATTATTTTTTGAAGTGTTGAGGGATGCACTGATATGACTGAGCTACAAAGTGATTTATACTAACTATATTTTTTGTAAATGTTTTGTCTTGTACAGATATGCATGGAAAATCAAGGAGTTGTGAGATTTGGTTTCATTTGTTCTGAGTGATAGCGATACACTATATTGAGTGAGTGATGGGAGGCTCCTAACTTATATGAATTGTGTTTGCTCTTTGTGCAGTGGCTTTATTTGGGAAGCTGGAGTTAGATTTGCTCCTTCCTTTTCTTTGGAGCATTGAGTGATACACTTTGAGTGGAGGTATGTGAGGCTGTTTTTTACTATTCTCTCTGTGTGTCTAAGTCTCGTGTGATGGCTTACCCCCACAAGAAGAAACCTCATCTGTGATGGTCTTTAGCCTCGATGGCCTGTGGTTTTATATGGGATATTTCTCCTTGATTTGGTGACTTCATGTTCATATGGGTTTTGGCTACTTGTTTATAGGTTTTTGGTCCTTTGCTCATATAGTTTTCCTAGCTATGAGAGATGTTCATAGCTTTGATGGATTTGTTTATTTGTCTATGTTCTTCTTCTTCTTCTTCAGTAGTGTAGTTTTAATTGTCATGTGTAGTCCCTTGGCTTCCCCTTCGGTTTGGGATTTTGTTCTTTGTTTTGTTGGATTAATTTTTCTAGTATATTGCCTTCCCCTTACGATTTGTGTAAGGGTTGTGTGCGTGTGTGGGTGTGTGCGTTGTGGGTTTGTACTTGTACAGGGTTGTCGGTTGATATCATGGCTGGAGCCGTTCTTGCCATCAAACTGGTGGCCCTTTGTTGCTTCAGTTCTGCATTTTAATTGTGGGATTGTGGCAGTTGGTTTTGGCTAGTCTTGATGTTGATTGGTTTATTGGTTGGGCAGAGAATGCCCCTGTTGCTACGGTTTTTGTTTTTGGCTGAATGGTGCTCTTGTTCATGCTGTTACAGCTTTGATGCTTTAGTTTTGTTCCTGGGCCAGTATCATGCCGTTCCTTGCATTGTTTCGCTCTCTTTGTTAGTTCAGTTTTCTTCTCCATTACTTTTCGAAAGTAATGGGTTTGGCATCCTTGGCTTTTGCTTGTTATTGCTTATGATCATCTTTCTGTTGGGATGCTTTGTTATAGATGTAATTTGGATTGTTGGTTTCTTGTTTTTTGGTGGTTATGTAAGGCCTGGAGTATGCCCCTTGTAAATGTGTATTTTCTTTTCTTTTATATTATATTTAATTACCAAATAAAAAGAATAAGGGTTGTTCATGTTTGATTTATTGTTGAACATGTTTGTATATGACTATTTTTGAGTTTAACAAATTGTATATGTTCTGGAACTCTGATATATATGTAAAAAGTACATGCATGCAAAGAAAATAAACTAAATCTTAACATATCATGAGCTAGGACATCAAAACCCTAAAGGCCTGATTTTCTAGATATTTTGACTTTCTGCCCCGAATTTTGATTTATCACAACTAATTGTAAAAAAATGATCCAAGTATAATTTTTATGTCCAGACCTATATTTTGCAGTTATCTTGCATACAAAATTAGTTTGAAGTGATTTTATTGGATAGAACTCGAGATATACTATTTTTATTAAAGAGTGTCAGATTTTGACCACCTTGATTTGTAGACATGAACACCTTAGGTTAGATTGAGAATCGAGCGTAGGTCAAAATATGAAACATGTAGAAAACATATTTATCTTGCTGTCCACCAAAAATGAGCCTAAAAAATAGAGGTTGGATAGGTTAAAATCCTCCTCAAAACCACTATAGTAAATTTGTGACTGCTAGAGCTCTTTATCATATGTTTTTGCAAGACTAGAAACCTATGTTTTTAATGACCAAATCCAAAAGTTGTTTTCATGAAAAATGTAACTAAAATATCAAACTATTTTGCTGACCAAATATTAGGCATAGATACCCTCGGATGGTTCCCCAAAATACTTATGCATTCTCTGTTGAAACCAGGTTCTGCTGAACCTTTTATTGTTGACTGAACCCATTTTGTAAAATGGCTAAAATCTTCAACTTGTTCCAAATAACTAGCCTTAGCACTAAACATAACACTTGTAGGGGACATATTAAACTAGAACATATCCATACATCAGACCCATAGCCCTTGATTTGGTTCCCCAAAACTGAGGCCAACAGAGGCCCAAATTCTGTACTTTACTTTGTTAAGTGCTAAATTATTTTCTCTTAAATGATATAAATGACCCATTTATCGTAGGATCTAACCTTAGTATTAAACATAAACATTATAGAAAATATTTGTATCTAATTGGTGTCAAAAAATCAGAACTTAACTCCATGTCTAGGTACCCCAAAACACTTATGATTTTTAATTTGACACTTGAACATTTACTTTAATTTGGCCAAGTGTATAAGTGGCATATCATATTGTGGGACGTAAAGATATGGACCTTAAATGAATTATGTTGGATGATTGGTGTATGAAAATGATTAATTGATGAATAGAATCCATGTCACTAGGTTGAAACTATGTCTCATGAATTATAGCTTGTGTTTTGTATACGTGTACTCCTTGCTTTATGAATTGTTCCTTATGCTATACCATGCTTAGATGCCGTGCTATAATTAGTTGTACATGAGAAGCATGTTGCACACAATGAGCATTACCACACTTGCATCTTGTCTTATCGGAGCCCCATTTTGTACCTGTCATTGTGGGTTGGATTATATGGAAATCATTCCTTTTTTTGGGTAATTAACTCTGACATAAAAGAAAAGAAAAATTACATGATTACAAGGGGCACAACCCCAGGCCTTAGATACCCAAAACACATGCATACACAAAGCCAACATCTAAAACAGCGTACAAAACCCCGGCTTTAGGCTAAGCCATAACCAAAATAAAAACAAAATCGGGCAAAGAACGATGCCCCAACCATAACTTAACAAAGTAATGGGCGGGGAATCGAAGCCACCGATCATAGCGTAAAAAGTACAAACTATAGAACTTAAATAAAATACATCAAGAGCAGAATCAATAGAAAACCGACCCACTTAGATGAGGCAACAGAGCCCCTAGCCAAATCGAACATGAGCATCTGAAACGTATGGGGCGCTGAAGCTAAGCCCTTGAGAAAGCTACTAGCAAAAATAGCCCCTCCCAAGGATATCGCCACAACTTGTTTTGTGGGAATTTTAACGCCACAACTTGATTCCCAGGGACAATTTTTAAAGCAGCATTCCCACTTCAGTCGCAAATAACAAGGAGTGATCCAGCAAATTTACAAATTCAGAAAAATAAAGTCCACTAATAGAATGCGGCCTAGGAAACCAAGTAGCTATCAGATAATGGATATGCAAAAATACACCTAACACACACACCCGGGCTGTTACACAAGCCACAAGGGGAAGGCTATATACTTAACTATATAACTAAGACAAAAAAAAATCAACAAACATACCAAACTAGAATAGATGGGGAACAAGGATGTTATTGGCCCACCCCTACACTGTTGCCATTGAGTAAAACAGCTAAAGTATGAAGCCGAAGCGAGCGTTTACATTTCGCAATGAGGCGAGGATAGGTTTGGTGATCAAATTTCCATCAAGTCTACTATGAAATTCACGGCATGAAATTCATATTATGGTTCTGGATGTATGTTGGGTTGGGCATTTGCATCACATTAAATTGTATCACGTACCTGTATACTTGTTCTTATATATGCTAGCCTTGCCGTAGATGTCAAATTTGTCTTTCTCCTTGACTTTAAATTGTATTGGGTGTTATATGATGTGCGTTGTAGAATATTTGGTTGTGAGTTTTGTTAGAAGGTTTAGAGAGTTTGTTTCTAGGTTTTGGCTCATGACATTCGTGCCATAGGTGAGGAAGAAGAACTTTTTGAGGAGGTCCCACCCGAGGAAGAAGGAGTTTTC
>JAUMHN010316863.1:0-18226 GCA_032360265.1 Heliamphora ciliata | reverse complement strand
ATATTTCATAAAAATAAAGAATTTGAAGAACAAAATTGATATATATGAGAGAGTTGATTTGAAGGTTTGAAGTATATAAAACCAGAACTCAAAGGCTCTATTTATAGGCCAAAAGTTCGTACTAGTTGTTGGGCCAAATAAGAAAATGTCAAACAAGCCATTAAGTTCAAAATTCAAAATTTAGCCTGTTCGGTCGGCTAGACAAGCCCATTCAGTCGACTGGATTGCTCTTCAGTCGACTGGATTTGATCCTCGGTCGATTGACTCACGACTGTATAATTTGCCCCACTTCAAACGATCATAACTCTTTCAACCGGACTCCAAATAGGGTCATTCTTGTGTTCAAATTGACGCCCAAGAAGTCTACTTTCCAATGGTTCAAATTCCATAGTAAAATGCATTTTGTAAAAAAAGTTATGGCCAAAATACCGAAAGTATGTCAATTTTTTTCATACAATTTTTGCATATTTTTGGCCGAACTTCTTTTGAAACATTTTAAAACACATTTTATACTTTGAAAATAATTTGCCATGAAATATTTAACAAACCTATGGTCCATCTAAGGTCTTCTATGAGCTTTTACACATATAACCAATGGTATGTGAACTAACATAGGTCCTAGTGCATTTACACTTAAAAAATCTTCAAGTCTTTAAAGTCATTTTCTTTTCTTCTTGATTTTTCTCGTGCTCCATGGATCTTAGCCGCTTGAATATGATCTTCATACTTCATGGCTTTCATTTTGCTTTCTCAATTGTGCTTGTGTCATTAAAGTACGGTGAGCACACTCAATTTGCACAATTAGAAGCTTTGGTTTGTTATCATCAAAATAGGTTGAAACCTAGTTAGGCCAACAGTCTCTCCTTTTTGATGATGAAAAACAAAGAGTAAAATGAGGTTGCCTTTACAAGGCTCCCCCTCATAATATGCATATAATCAAGATTTATAAAATATAATGCAATTAATTCAAGGACTTTGAATTTTCAAGTGATAGACATTTAAGCACATTTAACTGATGAATGTGGTAAATTGCATTTCTATGATAAAAGTCATTAAGGCATACATAAGCAATTTAACACAAAGCCTCCCACTGTTTAACATATCAAAAGGAATGCAAAAATTATACATTTTCTTCCAAGCATTCTCCCCCTTTGACATTATCAAAATATATAAAATATAAGCTCTCACTCTTTTTACATATCAAAAAGATTTAATCATTAAGTGTAGTGTATACGCTCTCTTTTTCTCATATTAAAAGGAATATTAAAATAATACTTATTTTGCTCAAACATTCTGCTCCTTTTGACATCATCAAAAAGTAGAAGCTTAAAAGGAATTTATTGAAAAATTATTCTTCCACTTTTTGGTATAGCATCATTTGACGGAAAAATAAGATACCAACTATTAGAAAAATTGATTGTCAAAATAATACTAATTGATATGATACCAATTGTTATTCGATATCAAGTTATACCAATTGATAAACTGATGCCAATTGTTATTTATGGTTAGAAATATAAATAATACCAATTGTTAACTATTCTCCCCCATTTTCTAAGAAAACTATTAAAAATTATCATTTTTACATCAATAATGAAGATAATAATTTTTCATGAAAGCACTTTTAAGGCGTTAAAACAATACCTATTTCAAAGCATTGGTAGATGATATGCAAATGGCTTCCAAAGTAGCTATTTGGGTATAGGTTGAAACCTTGTGCAATAACTTAAAATTTTTAGGACAACAATGCCATATATATTAGATTCAATAAATCTATGATTTCACGTGCATAATATCTTTCATAATAATACCAATTGAAATTAGGAAAGCGTTTTCACTCCATTTCAATTTAACAATTGATGTTCCAGAAAAATATTATGATACTCATCTAATTTCAAAAGTATGATTTCTTTCATTAATATGGGCATATATATAATCTTATGAAAAAAAAAATATAAATTCTTAATACATGAAATTCAGTTATGACAAAAAAGATGTGAACATCTAGGGCACTTTTTCATTTTATTTTATGAGTATGAAAATAAAATAAAATGGAATTAAGGCATAGTATGGATTATGAAATGATATTTTCAACAAAAATATTTATGCTCCAATTTGCACATTTATGACTTTCAAAAAGATATTTATTCTCTAAGTCATAGCACATAAGATTTTCAGCAAAAATATAATGCATGACTTAAGCATAAAAATATTATGATACCAAGTGTTATGTTATTTCAAATGATGTTTTTATCAATACATCTTTTTCCTCTATAAGAGCAATTATACCTAATATGACAATTTTTCATATAATATAGACAAGTAGTATTTACATGATTATTTTTAGAATAAGTACTATTTGAATAAGCCTCTAAGTCTTTAATTTTCCTATTTAAATCCATAATTTAATTTTTGTTACAAGAGGATTTTATTCTTTCAAACTCATCTCTTAAATAATTATTTTCTTCTTCTATAGTGGAAATTTCAATTTTATGATCTTTTTCGGAAATCTCACAAGATGATTTTAACTCAATAAATTTGTTTGAAAGATTTTCAATTTCCATTTTTAAAGAATTTTTTTCTTGCCTAACTTCAAACAATATTTATATAAACATTTACATTCTTTTTGAAATTCCTCATATGTAGGCAAGGATTCATCACATGATTTATCACTACTAGAATTTAATGCATTTGAAGTACTTGTAGTGTTAGAATTTACCTCATCATTGCTATGAGCCATATAGCAAATATTTACCTCATCGATGCATGAATCCTCATTTGAAGTGTTTGAGTCAAGTTGATCCCAGGTTGTAGCGTTCATAACTTTCTACTTCTTTTTGGAATCTTTCTTTCTTGATTCCTTTTTGCTTGAATCACTTTTGTTCATCTTTGAGCCTTGGAATTTTTTTGCAAGCTTCTTGTCATTCTTTAAGATTCTTCCAAGTTTTATGGCGATGAGTTCCATAGCAAGATCTTCATCCTCTTCATCACTAGAGCTCTCTTTTGATACTTTGAAGACGACCATCTTCCCTTTGTTGAGCTCGTTTTCTCTATCATTGATTGCCATCTTATAGGTAAGGAGTGACCCGATGAGTTCATCCAAGGTTATCCTCTTTAAGTCTCTAGCCTCCGTGATGGCTGTAGCTTTAGCTTTCCATACTAGTGGCAAACCCCTAAGCACTTTTCTCAATAATTCATAAGAGGGGTAAGTTTTTCTAAGAGCATTCAAAGAATTAATGATGTGAGTGAAACGAGTATACATATCAGAAATTGATTCATAATCATGCATTTTAATCGACTCTTATTCACTAGTTAACCTATCTATTCTTGAAACTCTAACATCTTCAGTTCCTTCATATGTGATTTCAAGTTTTTTTCAAATTTCTTGAGTATTTATGCAAGTCATAATTCTATTATACTCATTTGCATCTAAAGCGCAATATAAAGCATTAATAGCACTTGAATTAATTTGCAGAAGTTTCATATCATTATCATTTAATTCATGGTCAAGTTTGGAAACTTTATTTCCATCTACTATTTTCATGGGAACATAATCACCATTTACAATAACTTGCCAAGCATGCCAATTCATACTTTGAATAAAACTTTTCATGCGTTGTTTCCAAAAAGTATAATGCATGTCACAAAATAAAGGAGGTCGTGTGGAAGATTGTTCCTCACCAAAAGGAGATGCGCTGATTTGACCTATGGATCTTTTCACAAAAATTTTTTAAGAAAAATGTGACTGGCTTTGATACCAATTGATAGTATGTGTGTAATCCCAAAAGGGAAGGTGAATTGGATATTTAAAAAATTGTTCAAATATCAAAATACAAGTATAGCTTTCAATTCACTTGTAAGTAAGATATCTTTTAATTCACAAGAATATTTTCAAGTATAGCCTCTTGTTAGAAGATTAATGCACAAGTATATTTTATTTCACAATTTGAAAAGTGAAAGCACAAAACAATAAATGAATGATTTTATTTCACAAATATATTTAGAAACACAAATATATTTTATTTCAATAGAATGAATTTAATAACAAATGATTTAAGTATATAAAATGTGTGTGGTGTAACAATAAATAATATTATAATAATGAGAATGAAAAGTAAGCAAGGTAGCAATACGACACCACAATTTTTATAAGGTTCGGCGCAACGGCCTACGTCCTTGCCTCAAGCCAATCGTTATGAGGATTCCACTAAACACTCCTCCAGTAGGCGGACCAGCCTCTCTCATTAGTCTAGGCAGAGTACCCTTTCTTGAGAATGTCCCCTTCTCAAGTCACTCCTTATAGGCAAAGTTCCCTCTCTCCTTCAATAGGCGGAGTGGCCTCTCTTGAGAATCACCTTCTCAAGTTACAACAAGAATATAAGGAATCCAAATAGAATTATACAATGAATCAGCTCCTTCAGTGAGCAAATGAATACAACTGAAGCACACTAATACTCACTCCAAAGGATATACAAGTGAAAAGCTCAATGGAGGATTTCTAAGGTTTTCTCTAAAAAATATTTCATAAAAATGAAGAATTTGAAGAAAAAAATTGATATATATGAGAGAGTTGATTTGAAGGTTTGAAGTATATAAAACTAGAGCTCAAAGGCTCTATTTATAGGCCAAAAGTTTATACTAGCCGTTGGGCCAAATAAGAAAATGTGAAACTAGCCGTTAAGTTCAAAATTCGAAATTTAGCCTGTTCAGTCGACTGGACAAGCCCATTCAGTCGACTGGATTGCTCTTCAGTCGACTGGATCTGTGAGACCCAGACCCGTCTTTTTTTGAGATATTTATATATATTGACATGTTTCTTTCAGTATATGTATCTCTGTGTTGTATGGTTTATGTTTCTAGTTGTAGAATAGTATGTTTTGTATAGGTGTTATGCATGTTATGTATGCGGGGTTTGGCTTGGTTGCCTTTCATGGTTTATCTACCAGCGACGACCGCTCGAGTGATGAGGAGCGCGCTCGAGCGGGCTAGTGGGAGAGTGTTGGTCCGTGAGGTGATCGCTCGAGCAGTTATTGGGCGCTCGAGTGGTGGTGTGGCAGAGCTTATGTCGGCAAGGGGTCCACTCGAGCGGTGCTTGGGCGCTCGAGCGGTGGGTCTTGGGTGCGAAAATCTATAAAGGCTACAAAATATCTTTTTGAGTCTCAATTTTTATATCTTTTTCAAACATATCTCTTCTCTCTCTTCGTTTCTCTACCTTCTTTCTAGCTTTCGGGAGGGCCCGGGCTTAGTTTTTCCTAGTCGGATAGCAGATCGTTGTTGTCGGCGATGTGGGCTTTGTATCCATCCAGGCGGATTGTCGTTCTGACGCAGTTCAGTTTTGAGACGCCGTGCTTTTAGCTCCCCGAGGTAGGATCCTACACTTACTGCTGTTAAAAGGGTGTTATATGTAATTATATGTGTTTTCACCGAGTAGAAAATGCATGATTTGTGATTTTTCATGTTCAAACCTTGGTTTTGGGTAAAAGTGGATTTTACGCCTTTTCTTGGTTGTATACATGATCCGGATGTGTTGAGATCCGTGGTTTTCAAAAGGAGATTTGAAAACGAGGTGTTTTCTTTTATGAAAAACATGTTTGTGGAGGTTTGGAGCTAACCCTTGGGGTTGAGTCAAAATTTTGTTGGAACTCTGTTGCTACATGCTTGTAGATCTCCATGTGGATGGATTGGATCTCTTTTATACATGCGATGTAGAACTATTTTATGGGTTTTTGTTGTTGAGCTACGGTTATGTTTTTAAATATTTTTCATAGATGTACCGTGACCGTGGGTATGTGGATGTGGGCTTACATTGCTCCTCGATGGAAGTTTGAAAACGTGCGCAGAGTAAGTGCTCTGTACCTTCAGATTAATCCCCGTAAATTGAGTCGATTGTCTCCGTGAATGGTGATATGTGGGTGCTTTGGACCCTCAGGTTTCGGGCCCGTAAATTAAGCAGTAGGTGCTTTGTACCTTTAGGCTAGTTCCGTAAATTAAGCCGGTTGCCTCCGTCAATGGTGTTGTTGTCGTAACTCCGTATAGAACTTGTCGTTACCGAGCAGGCCTTTAGTGGTGACTAGGGTAATGGACAGGAGTCTATAGTTGTTACCTTTGTCTGTGTGGTAGAGTCGGTACATAGGATTACATTTTATCTGATTTTCTCCTCGGTTGTGTGGCCCGAGTGGAGCATACTATTTTATTACTGCTTTCCCTTAACTGTTGCATGATATTTGTGAGGATGATATGCATAATTTCAAGGATGGAAAACTGATGGTTTTTTAGAGAAAAACCTTTTAGCTCATGTGGTTGAGCTTGTGTGCTTATCATTGCATAGCCTGCTTTATAGCTTTATTGTCTATTTTCTATTAGATTTCGACTCACGGTGTGGGATTTTGCTATAAAAATATTTTCAAGTGGTCATGTGGAGTTGACCTAGATGCTTGTGGCGATGGAGAGCTTGCTGTAGTTTTCCTATTTTGACGCATGTACCTTTACATGTGAAACCTGTTTCAGAAGGCGAGTTTTGTACGCCTTGAGGCAATATAATTATTCATGTATGAGATTGCATGTTTATTGTTTATGAGAGCTGAACCTTAGGGATCCTTATCCAAATATTGTATATTTCTGAGTTGATGGTTTTCCAACTGTAAACCCTATTTTCAAAAAAGGTGTTTGGGGCGAGTTTTCGCTTGACCCTGGTGTTGGGGCATGACAGCTTGGTATCAGAGCTCTGGGTTCGAATACCTAAGAGTCATGGGAAAGAGGGTACAACACCTTTTGAGGATGTATGTGTACTTGATTGCATGTGTTCAAGAGTTTTCTTACATGAGCATGATAGCCTGAGCACGATGATTGTGTATACGTGGGTATGGAGGTTGGACGTTAGGATTGATTAGTCTTGCCTTTGGGCGTTTGGATTAACAAACTTGGGAGCCATGTTAGAGATGCGTTTCGCGGACGTGATTTCTAGCTAGGAATCTAAGTGGGCTATCCAAATGGACGAGTTCTTCTTGTCGGTTCTCCTCGGTATGTGAGATGTGTTGACATGATCTAAGTGGCTATGTGTTAGCATGCTTATATGTGATTTGTCTTTTACGCTAGCAATAACATGTTGTATGGATGCTTATCCTATTATATTGCTTTCGTTTAGCGTTATGTCCACGCGGGTAGGAAGTGGCTGAGGTTGAAGCCGTAGCCGTGGTTCTGGCCGAAGGGACGTTCCAGTCTCAGATGTTGGGGATGCTAATGCACCCCACAGACATGTTGACGAGGGAGATCTGTTGCGTGAGATGGTCAGCTCCATCCGGCAACTGGCTGAGGCCACTAGGAGAAGGGAGAGTGTACCTGAGCCGAGGGCGACGGTCACGATGCGTGAGTTTCGCCGTTTAGACCCTCCTACCTTTTTTGGGCATCCCAACCGCACGGTTGCCACTAAATGGCTGGAGCTAGTCACCAAGATTCTGGACACGCTTCAGATAGAGGAAGAATATATGAGGGTTACGTTTGCTGCCTTCCAGCTGAGAGGGAGTGCACACATGTGGTGGAAGTTTGCCAAGACTACAGTCGGAGGCACTTGGGAGGCATTCACGAAGGTATTTCTAGAGATAGGACTTCCTTTTTCTTACGTAGGGGTCGATGATTGTGATTAAGTATGAGGCGGAGTTTACTAGCCTATCCTAGTTTGCACATGAGATTGTGCCCACTGATGAGTTCCGTGCGAAGAGGTTCGAGAGGGGTTTGAGGCCCGCTATCCGTGACAGAGTGGCTGCATTCAGGATGCAAGTTTTTACAGAGTTGGTGGAGACCGCCATGAAGGTGGAAGATACTCTGAACAGGACGCGCAGAGATAGAGACAGTAGAGGTCAACAACAAGACGGGGGACGTACACAGAGTTAGGGACGTAGGGAAAACAAGCATCGACGGATATCTGGTCTGAGTTCTCATCTGGTGGGGTCGTATCCGCCACAGTCTCCTACATCCATGTCTCCCGTAGCTTTAACGGGAAGGTCGGAGCGTAGAGAGCCTGTTTGTTATAGATGCCAACGACCAGGGCATCGTGCGGCAAAATACCGGAGTTCAACACCTATTCAGGCACAGTCGTAGTCATAGGCGCAGGGAAGGGGGGCAGTGGTAAGTTTTGAGTGTGGCCAGTCTGGGCACATCCGTCGGGACTGTCCTAGAGAGGGAGCATACAGAGTACAGCTGGAGCACCTATCACTCCATTTGCCCAGGGACGTCAGCTATCTCGGTTCGCTGAAGAGGGCGCTTCAGTACAATCAGGCAGACAGTCGACAGTTTAGGGTCACAGTGGACAGGCCAGAGCTTGCGTTCTTGCAGATCCCAGTTCATCCAGAGCACCAATTGTACCCAATGCTGCCGCTACCTGTAGACACCCCAATTTGAGCCCACCTTATCTTAGGTGAATCCGATGATGAAAACAGTTGGAATGGTGCCTCAGTACGATCCTAGGGAAATGTTCCAAGCTCGGTATTTGGACCCAGAACCTTCAAACCAAAGATATTTTGTTGAAACCTTCGAAACTTGTTGTCCAAGTAAGGTGACCGCCATGTTCATTGCGACGATCGCCAATAGAACCTCTTAGAAACCCTAGCCAAAAATGGCGACCACCACCTCTCATCATGGCTACCGCTAACTTTCATCATGGCGATCGCCATAGAACTTTGTGGAACCTTCTTTGAACATGGCAACCGCTACCTCCAATGTGGCGACCGCCAACTCCAAATGGCCTGACATGCCCTAGAACGTGGCAGCACCTCATTGGTTGAAAAACTCTATAAATTCCGTACCCCTGGTACATTTTTCAGGACAGAATTTGAGTGAGAGGTTTTGAGAGTGAAGCTCTGCCGAGTCGCCGAGCAATTCTGAGCCGCGATGCCGAAACCCTGCCGAAATACCGAGATTCGAACCTCCGGCGCCTACATTGAAGCCTTGCTTGGATCACCACCCGAGGATTAGCTCATCGAAGTACATTCCCGACTTGAGGATTCCCCACTAATCTAGGTACCTCGTTTGGATCCCCGATCCTTCTAACTCCATTCTATCTCTTTTGGAGTGATCTGGTTAACTTTCAATTTCAATTTGCATGTTTCTTTTGTTTATGTAATTTACTTTGTTTATCATTTAAATTGTCTCATGTAATTTTCTTATGTAATTTGTTTATTATTTAGTTATTAACTTCTTCACATTTACACTTAACACATTTGTTATTTTTTTTCTTTTATTAATTCATTAATTAGTGCTAACATATTTTGGTAATTACAACCTAATAATGTTGTTAATTATTATAATAATGCACTTACATTTATGTGAATGTAGTAATTAATATTACATTTCACATCTAAGTTAAATAATTATTTTTGATTTCTTTTATTTTTTTAGCATTAGTTAAGTTTTACTAGTATTTATTTTTATTTTTTTTTCTTTTCTAGTAATATTAATTTGATGTTCTTTTCTTTTAAGCATTAATTTAATATTCTTTTTCTAGCATTTATGTTTCTTTTCCTTGTAGTATAGCTTACTTACTCTCTCTCTCTTTTTTTTTGAATGTAGCTTTAATCTTCTTTTTAATATTCTATAGTTTAATGTTCCTTTTATAATTTTTCTTTTTAGCATTTTATTTTTCTTCTTCTTATAATGCAGTCTTATTTTATTTTCCTTGTAATGAAGTATTATCTTTCTTTTTAATGCTCTTTTTTATTTTCTTTTAATGTAGTTCTATTTTTCTTCTTGTTAGTATTCCACTTATTTTTCATTTCTTCCCTTTCTAATGTTAATATTACTTTTTCTTCATATTTTTCTTTTCTTTTTTTTTTTGTCAAACCTAAAAAATCACAAAAAGTCTTTTAAGTTAATTTTTGTTATTATAAATTTTCTCTTGTTGTAGTAGTTTTCTTCTCTTTTATTTTATTTTATTTTATTTTATTACTTTTAAGATGTAAAATGTAAATAATTAGGTTTTCATTTCTAATAATTTAATAGCATTTTCTACCTTCTTCATCTTACAATGATTTTCTTTATAAACTTTTTTTTCTTTTCTTTTTTTTCTTCAAATCATTAAATTTTCTTTGTTATGAAACTATTATTTTTTTTGTTAAGTAAGTTTTTCTTTACATTTAGTATTAGTATTAAAAACTCACCATGTTAATCTTCCTCTAAATGCATGTTTGTGCATATTTTGGGCTACTTTCTCTAGGTGCACATTTTGGATGGTTTAGATCATTTTATTAGCAATTCATGTTTAAGTAATTTCTAACACCTTCTAGCATGTTTTCTTTTTATTTGATAATTTAGTTTATTTTGATGAAATTGTATGCCGGTGTGCTCCATGTATTTTTTAGTTAGAAATTGCATGCCGTAGGACTTGGGATTTTATTCCTTTATTTGTTTTGATTTGGAGTGCTATGTACATATGTTATGTATTTTTTATATTTGATTTTAAATGTTCTCTCTTTGCCTCCATTTTCTTTATTTACATGCATTTGGAAAATCTTGTAAAGAACCATTGATGATTAGTAGACTTACGGTTGGGCGAACGGGGGTGCCTAACACCTTCTCTGATTCGTACCTTAGCCCCCGAACCCTTTTTCTCTGGTTAACATTTTAAAGATCGGTAAGCCATTTTTGTTTTTCTTAGTTTTTCTCAAAAACTAAGTGACGACTCCATTTTCAACAAAAAAAAGGATTTTCAAAATTTGACTTTCAAGGTGTTAAAATCATTTTCAAACATCTTTGAATGCCCTTATTTTTGAACCATTTTCAAAATCCCTAATTCTCAACGCCACAGTATTTTCTGGCGACTCTGCTGGGGACTAGTTTCTGAAACCAAATAAGAGGGCTAGACTTGAAAACATCATTGGTTCTTAATAAGAACTTCTCATGCATACGCATTGTTCTTCAAACCCCCCTGCTTGGTCGACCTGACACCCTGAATGTACATTCGTTTCGGGGATTGTTGGAAGGCGGGCAACCCTTGCTGACTGTATGCTATCATAGGTACAGTAAAAGAGTTCGGGCGTACTGTTTGACCATGTTCTACATGGGAGGTATATACCCAGCTCTATTCAGAAGGTACCATGTTCGATTGACCAAAATCGACCTTTTGTATATAGTGAACTTAGAACTCTCCTTTAGGTACTATTGACTTTGTTAGGATTATGTGTTTTCTTTATTGTATGTTTTGCTTGCGTATTGTTAGGATTATTTTTCCGAATTAGGTTAGTTCTTTTCCCGGGTTTGGCTCGGGTTTTCTTTTATCCCTTGTTGATTAGGTTAGCTTTTCTTTAAGGTTTTTACCCGGGCCTTGTTCCTCACCATGTTCGGTTTTCACACCATAGTCTTTTTCTCGGGGTCATGCCCGTGTTTCGTTTTAAGGCCTCTAGGGTAGTTTTTCTCTCCTCCAGGTTCTTCCCGAGTTGTTAGTTTTCTTCGCCTTTGTTTAGGCTCGTTTCTTTCAAAACTCTTGACATACCCATGAAAGTTAGTCCTTTTTCCTTACCGTTATGCTACCCGTTTTTCGTTAGAATCCTAGATTAATCTAACCTCTTGAAAGTTAGAATTGTTTCCTTACCGGAGTCTGTCTGCTTCCCCATTTTAGGTAAACTTTCCTTCTAGAATCTAGTTGATCCCCCTTCTTAGCCATCATTTTGGTTTTTGGGTCACCCTGTTGTTATGCTGCGAACATGAGCCCAACAGGGGCATTATTTTAGTCTCCGTGTTTTTCTGTTCACGATTTGCTGTTTTGGGTGTTCGAGTATTTGCTATCTATTGTCAGAATGTTTACCCGAGAGGTGTCTGATACTAGTTGTTCTACTTTTGGGATCTAGGTTTTCTCTGTGAGTTTACCATTGGGCCGAGAAAAGTATAGTCAACACACGTTTGGGTGAGGTCAGGATCAGGCAGACTTTATAGGGTATCTGAACAGTCAGCTGAAATGGCAAAAAATGAGATGAACTTGACAGCTCTGATGAGAGCTATTGCTAAAATACAGAGGGCTATGGAGCAGCAAACTCAGGCTCAGAATCAGTGCCAAGCACAGATTCAGGCAATCCAGGCCTGTTTACCAGTACTGAACGAACAACATGTTGACCCAAATGATAATGGGGAAGACTTTTGGGATGACAATCAGATCCCCGATGGATCGCAAGTTGTTCCACCACCACCACGGGTCCCTCATTAGGTGATAGTTGAGGAAGAAAACATAGCTCACTCCAGAGAATTTGCATTGGTTGAAAAGATCGACTGGATGGAGAAGGTCCTTAGAAAGGCCAAAGGGATCGAAGAATATATGCTAGATGTAGGAGGACTATGTTTATTCCCAGACGCTAAGCTCCCGGATAAGTTTAAGATGCCCGACATGGAAAAATTTGACAGAACCAGAGATCCCAGAATTCATTTCCAAATGAATGCTGGTACTCTGTCGCCAATGGAAATTGATGACCAGTTGAAGGCTCAGCTCTTTCACTGATCTCTCTTTGGGGCAGCCCAGAAATGGTTCCTCTCCCTCGATGTAGCAAAGACCAGAACTTGGAAAGACGTAGCTATGGCTTTTTCAATCAGTATAGTTACAATGTCCAACTAGACGTAACTACCCGAGAGCTCGAGACGACTCGACAGGAGAATAGGGAGTCTTTTGTTGACTTCCTGACCCGATGGAGGGGTAAGGCCGCCAAGATGATAAACCGACCCTATGAGAAAGAGCAAGTGAGGATAGTAGTGAAGAATCTATAAGCTCCCCTGAAACACTATCTGATCACACAGTCGCTCTCCATATTTGAGCAATTGTTTGATGCTGGGGTTCAGATTGAAGATGCAATTCAGTCTGGGGATATTGAGAAGGATGAATCGAGCCAAAAACCCAGGAAGACCTTCCCCACAAATAACCAAAACCAATCTGCTGCCATAAACCTCGTGTCTCGTTCAAACGAGATAAAACTACTGAACCAATCCTCTTCTGCCCAGTAATCCAATAATACCAAGCAGTCAGACAATAGCTAATAGCAACAAAGACTGAGGAGGGTCTTCACTCCCCTCAACATCTCATTATCCACTGCCCTGAGTCGACTCGTCGAGAAGGGGCTTATCAAACCATTAGACCCCATGCCCGCTCCTAATCCCCTACCGCCATGGTTTAATACTTCTCAATACTGCGCCTTCCACTAAGGCCACGAACACCTAACTGATAAGTGCTAAAGGCTCCAACATGAGATCCAGAATCTCATCGACAACAAGGTGATCCCTCCACCATCTACCACCCCAAAGCCAAATGTCACGACTAAGCCACTGCTAAATCATGCCAGGCAAACTGAGGTAAATTACATGTCTCTGGGGGAATCAGAGGACCCAAGTCAGCACATCTATTCAGCATACCTACCACGCCCTCATGTTTCAGTAATTGAGGATCGGATAGCATGTTCATTTATCATGGTTAGAGGCAGTCGAGACAAGATGGAGGAATGGAATGATGGTGCTTAGGAGTGGTATCAGACAACATTTTTAGCTATTCAACTGGAAGAAGTGGAGCGCAACAAAGAAGATGATTGGCTTTTGGAATACCCAACCCGACCATATGGGTTTGGTCACGTGCTCGATGGCGTTACCCTTCCCCAGCTTTTTGAGGAAGAGGTATATGTGGATGAAATACAATCCTATTGGCTAGTAAGAGTTGTGCGAAAGTCTAACGGAGCAGAGTGGACTAATTTTTGGGCCGCTCGAGAACAGCAGGTGGACTTTATCGAGGAGGATATATGGGAAGAAATTGATAATACATGGGCCATCGAAGACGACGAGGAGAGAAGAGAAAGAATGGAAATCACGAATTTAGGCGATTTATGGGCATTCGAAAGCCCACTGCCTGTGAATGAGAAGCGACAGACCAATGACACGATAATAGGATTATGGGATCCCGAGGAGGGGATAGAACATCTGACCAGAAGCGGGCGACATTTCAAGCCAGCCCAGCTGGAAAAGGGGCAACCAAGTGGAAAAGGAAAGGAAAAAGAACATGAAGAAGAAGATGATGCGGTGCTGAAGCAGTTGAAGAAGACGCAAGCTAATATCAGCATTTGGTGGCTACTGATGGCCTCGCACAAACACAGATAAGCTGTGCTAAAGGTTTTAAATAAAGTCAGCATTTCGATAGATGCCACCCTAGAGCAACTGATTGGACTTATTCTGCCAGTGGTGGAACCAAAAGTTATTTTTTTTTTCGATAAAGATCTACCAGCAGAGGGAAGGAGCCATAATAAACCACTGCACATTACTGTCAAGTGCCTGAACAAATGGGTCCTTGTGACTCTTATCGACAATGGGTCTGCATTAAATGTATGTCCACTCAGAACAGCACTCTGTTTAGGACTAAAAATGGTGCGCTTCATACCGAGCAATCAAGGGGTCCGGGCTTATGACAACACAAGGAGGGATGTACTGGAACTTGTGTCATTTGTAATATTAGTAGGGCCCTTGAAAACGTCAATCGAATTTCATGTACTGGCATCTTTCAACTTGTTGTTGGGTAGACCTTGGTTGTAGGACCCAAGTGTCTAGGCTGTACCATTTACTCTCCATCAGAAACTGAAACTGATAAGAAATGGGGTTGTTCTGACTATTCACGGAGAAGACAACATTCACCCCCCGAGAGGAGGAGAGGGCACAACTCTGTTGGAAGTTTAGCATAGTGAAGACGAAGTATTACTCGGTGGCTTCCGATTTGATGAAGCACAGGCTGTTCAGACGCTGATGAATGAAGAGGAAAGGTACATCAACCCACGGGCAGTAACAATGATGAGAAAAATATCCTTTTTCCCTAGTATGGGGTTGGGACGTAAGCAGCAGGGAATCCCAGAACCCATTCAGGTATTGCCAACTTTGCACCGTTTTGGTCTTGGGTATGAGCCAATGGAAGAAGATTTGGAAGGGCCTAAGAAGGGACGGAAAGCCAATTATATTGGAATACTCATTGGGTACTTCATCAAGGAAGGGGAGGATTTTCCATACTACGGCTTTTCATAGCTGTGGATTAACGAAGAAACAAATCAAAAGTTGCCTGGGCTAGAGATTTTTTCAGCCATCAGTTGTCTGATACAGAAGAGGAAGAGGCAGTGAAAGGGGAAGAAAAAGGGAAGAAAATTCAAGAAGAAGACTAGGCTGACAGATTAGACGGCAACGACCTGAGAATTCTCTTCGATGAGAAGATGGCTCAACTGCATATAACTGAACCGCACTGTTTCATGATGGGTCTTAGTGCACCAGCAGATTGCACCAAGCTCATCGTCAATGCAGCTGCAAAGGATGTGAAGAATTAAACCATCGAGTCTTGTAATATGCAGGTTGTCTATCCTGAGTCCAAGTTTGAGTCGGAGTCTGTAGTCGAGGGCACGTCCGTTGGTGCACCTCTCCCTGCTTTTGCTATCGAGTTTGTAATTCCCTTTGATTTTAATGAAATGAACAAAAATTTCGGTTACTCTGCTTTGTTTGATTTATTTCATACGCTTTCTGACGATTTTGAATTTGACGGGAATGTCCTTGAAAAAATAAAACTTTTTAATAAAAAGAGAAAAAGAAATGCATGCCCAACCAATAATTGAAGAAATTTTATCAATAAATTTGGGTAATGAAACTAACCCGCAAAATGTTCAAATTGGTTCTTCTTTGTCCTTAGTCGAATAAGAGCAATTAATAACTTTATTGAAAGAATTTAAAGATGTGTTTGCATGGTCTTAGGAGGACATACCTGGAATTGATCCTGATATTGTCCAACACTATATCCCTTTATACCTTGATGCTAAATTGGTCAAACAAAAATTAAGACGGATCCGGCCAGAATGGGCTCTGAAAATCAAAGAAGAAGTTGCCAAACAGATAAATGCAGGATTTCTCATGGTAACTGAGTATCCGCAATGGGTAGCCAACATTGTTCCAGTGCTTAAGAAGGACGGTCGTATCTGAGTTTGTGTGGATTTTTGGGATCTCAATAAGGCTAGCCCGAAAGATGATTTTCCACTACCACACATTGATTTCTTGGTAGACAGTACAGTGGGGCATGTCCTGTTGTCATTCATGGATGGCTTCTCCGGATACAACCAGATTCTGATGGATCCCGAGAACAGAGAAAAGACGACCTTTACTACACCATGAGGCACCTATTGTTATCGTGTAATGCCGTTTGGTTTGAAGAATGTAGGGGCAACCTATCAGAGGGTTGCCACTACTTTACTGCAAGACATGATACATAAGGAGGTCGAGGTGTATGCAGACGATATGATAGTCAAGTCAAAGGATCAGGATGGTCACATCACAACACTACGAAAGTTTTTTGAAAGGATTCGAAAATATAAGATGCGACTCAATCCACAAAAGTGCGCCTTTGGAGTTACTGCCAGAAAGATGCTCAGGTTTATGATCATGCAACGAGGCATTAAAGTTGATCCTTCAAAGATTAAGGCAATCTTGAAAATGCCTCCTTCGAGGACTGAGCGAGAAGTCGGGAGCTTTTTGGGTAAAATATAGTTTATCAGCCGATTCATGGCAAAACTAACAACTACCTACGAGCTGCTCTTCCATTTACTGAAGAAAGGAGTCGAGTTCAAATGAGATCAGAAATGCCAAGATGCCTTTGATTCCGTACGACAGTATCTGTAAAATCTACCTGTTCTAGCTCCTCCTGAACCTGACAGGCCACTGATCCTCTATTTGTCAGTAACTGATTCAGCTATGGGATGCATGCTAGCACAAGAAGGTGAAACTGGAATCGAAAAGGCCGTCTACTACCTAAGCAAGAAGTTAACAGGATCAAAAATACGATACACACCAATGGAGAAGACATGCTTAGCCTTGGTTTGGGCTTCCCAAAAACTGAGGCACTACATGTTGTCTTTCACAGCGAATATCATCTCACGGATGGACTCGTTGAAGTATCTATTTGAAAAGCCAGCACTGGCAGGAAGGTTGGCCCGATGGTTGCTGTTATTATCTGAGTTTGATCTCCAATACGTCACCCGAAAGTCAGTCAAGGGTAGGGCAATGGCAAAATTTTTGGCCGATCAACCAGTTGAAGGAGATGAAGACACAGAGTTCTAGTTTCCTGACGTATAACTGATGAAAGTCAGGGATGACAAGTGGACTCTATATTTTGATGGAGCATCCAATCAATACGGCTATGGAATAGGAGTCCTTCTTGTCACTCCTGACGAATCACACATTTCGTTGTCTCTAATGCTCAATTTCAAAGTCACCAACAATCAGGCTGAGTATGAAGCATGTTTAGTTGGATTGGAGGCAGCATTAGAACTAGAGGCAAGAAAACTGGAAGTCATCGGAGATTCAACACTGGTGGTTTCACAAGCAAGAGGAGAATGGAAGGTTAGGGACTTAACCTTGAGTCTCTATCATCAAGAACTAGGACTTAACCTTGAATCTGTCATAAGTTTCAGATTCACGCAAACCTTATACACGTTCCCCCATCTCAGCTGTATAACCTGACATCACTGTGGCCATTCTCAGTATGGGGCATCGATGTGATCGGCAAGGTGACACCGAAGGCATCAAATGGACACGAGTTCATCTTAGTGGCCATTAATTACTTTTCTAAGTGGGTAGAAGCCGCTTCCTACTCAGTATTGAAAGCCTCTCATGTTGCCAACTTCATCAAGCAGAATATCATCTGCCGGTACGGAGTCCCACATGAGATCATCTCAGACAATGGTTCACATTTCCAAGGGGTGGTTTTAGATCTTTTCGAGGAATACCGGATAATAGCCCACAAGTCCTCACCATATTGACCGCAGACGAATGGAGCGGTCGAGGCAGAAAATAAGAATATCAAGAAAATTTTGCAAAAGACGATCAACTCACACAAGGATTGGCCGGAACATCTACCATTTGCACTTTAGGGATACAGGACGTTGATCAGAACTTCAACGGGGACTATGCCATACTCTTTAGTGTACGGGATGGAAGCTGTGCTTCCCATTGAGGTGGAAATCCCTTCACTAAGAGTAGTGGCTGAAGCCGATATCTCAGAAGCAGAATGGCAAAGGAACCAGATGGAGGAGTTGCTCTTGTTTGATGAAAGAATATTATAGGCACTGTTTCATGTACAAGGGTATCAATGGAGGATAGCTCGAGCATTCAACAAGAAGGTCAAGACCCGGGACCTTAGAGAATGAGATTTGGTTCTTAAGGAAATCAGAGCTCCTATCTTTGACCCGAGAGGCAA
>JAUMHN010316752.1:0-18226 GCA_032360265.1 Heliamphora ciliata | reverse complement strand
AAGGTATTCTTCTAAATTAACTTTGGTTGCACGGGTTTTATTTTGATCGTTCGACGTCAAAATTTTTTATCTGGAGCTCGTTTCGGAGTTCGCCCGTCCAGTTAATTTTTTACCAAAAATCGTTTGCAAAAATAATGATCTTGGCAGTATTGGCACCAACAAATTGGCATCAGAGCCATTTTGTTTTTTGTTTATGGTTATCGGAGTCGGGTAGTTTTAGAACTGTTGATAACTTTGTTTTGCAGGAGTTCTAATTCCGAATTTATGATCATTATTTATTTACATGTTTGATTGAATGCGTGAATAATGATTAATTATTTTTTTTAATCACGAGGGTTTACCGTGATAGATTATTTTTTTTAGATCGAATGTGAGCCTACGAGACATAGGTTTCGATGAAAAAATTTTCTATTCTTTATTTTTTTTTTAGTTTATTAGAAAAAAAAATTAAGAACAGGTTTGGAAGAACGAAGGCAGTAGTTGGCGGCGGCAACCGGCGGTGGTTCCGACAGTTTTAGCCACGAATATTTTTTTTATTATAGCTTTGCATATTTTTTTTCTTCTCCAGATATTTTTTTTGGATTAAATAAAAAAAAAAGGGGAGGAATAAGAACACTGTAGTGGTGCACAAAAGAAGGCTTCGGTGGCTGTTTTCAATACCATAACACGCTGTTTGGCGCAATTTCCACCAAACGCAGCCTTGTGTTGTGGTTCTAAGCCGAATCATCAGACAAACCGCAGCCAAACATAGCCTAAAGCTGTTTCGGCAGTGCCCAACAACAGGCGCAGCAGTGCTGTTTGGGCCAAAAGCTGTTCCGTTCAGCACTTTTTCCAAGCACAAGCCGCACCAAACGTGGTGCTATTTTTGGAAACAGAAGAGCCATTCCAGAAACTATTTTGGAGCAAGTTTTCAGCGCAACAGTGGCAGTTTTAAAGCAGTTTTCAAGCAGCAGTCCCGAATAGTCGCCGCAACAGAGCCAAACGAGGCACTGTTTGAAGCTGTTTCAGCTATTCCCAGCTGCAGTGAGCGCCAACAGGCGCTGTTTTTTTCAAAACTGAAGCTCTAGCGCCCAATCCCATTCGGTCCAGGATGCTTATAGCAAAACAGCGATTTTCCAAACAAATTCAAAGTGGCCGGTAGTTTCTTCTGCTTTTAAAGGTTGTTTGATTGGCTGTGGATTCCCAAACCAAACAGAAGTCTAGGCGCAGCAGCTTTCCAATTAAAAGGCATCAAGCAGTGTTTTGGCAATCAGTCCCAAGCCCAAACGGAAGTAGTGTTTCCGCAATTTAAGGGGCTCTTTGGTTGGAACACTATTTTGTTTTTAATTAATTAATTAATTAATTATAAAAACTTTAGATATTTTATTTTTTTCAACAAAATATCACGTTTAAAGATGATTTTTTTTAAAATCAAATATCTTGAAAAAACGTGGGAATTAATTCTGAATTTTAAATTAATTAAATAGGAAAATATTTAATCGAAATAAATTATTAATTTTTGAAAAATGTGAAACGGAAAATAAAATAAATAAATACCTTTAATCACTACCTTAGCTGAAAAGTTAGAGAAAAAACTATGCATTTATTAAATTTTATTTGTTACGCATTTAAATACGAAAAGATGATTTGATAAATCAGAATATTTGGAATCATGTACACGGAAAGTGTTTGATTCTTTCAGATCGTGTGGCTTTCGAAATTAATAAATTTATTTTAATTAAACGAATTTTTATAACCTTAAAAAATATTTTAAAAATATAAATGGGAGAGAGTATTTACAGATAAATTTTGTGGTATCCATCACCAGTTTGTAGGCGATACAATTAAACTCTACGTATCGGCAGTAAGACTTTCCTCCCCAACGGACAGATTAATTACGGTATCGCCGGTACAAACTTCCTTTAGTGATAATTCTGAATAATTGTTAGTATGGATCACTTCTCCAACTGAAGGGTTCATTGCGAACCGATTAATTTGGGATTATGTGATGATTAACACTTAGCTGTATATAATAGTATACTCTCCAACTGAGTCACTGCTATTATATATTGGACCAAAACTATGTCAGCTATTTAATTTTATTTAGTATGGTCAGTTGTCTAGATAGTAAAATTAAAAGAAATTCACCTGTCTGATCTTATAAAGCATAGTAGACGTCCTCCCAACGAGACATGCTATTCTCAGGTTACTAGGCTGCTGGCAAATTAATTTTAAAATTATAGAAGGAAACAAATTAAAATAAATTCAAAATTTTACTCATTATAATTAACGATTTTATTTAATCTTGTGATTCTCTGGATTAAAATGGATTTCAACCCACTCGCTTCAATACTCAAAGAAAATAAACCTACGGGACCAAATTTTGTTGACTGAAAATGTAACTTAGATATAGTTTTAACTACAAATGGTATCCCTTCAATACCAGAAAATGTGTTTATTTCTGAAAAAGGTTCTTTTTTTGGGCCGAAAGGCATGAAGAAGAAAAAATGTTCAGAAATAGGGAGACCCAATTTTCAGGGTAGTTAGTGAGCCACAGACTGGTGTGAAAAAGTCGAAAGACATATGTTTTCACTGCAACGAGACCCGGCACTGGAAAAAGTTATGTCCAGTATTTCTCAGAAGACAGAACAAACAATGTAATTTTTGTTCACTAGCTATGGAAACATGTTTAGTAGTGTTATCTACCGGTACCTGGTGTGTAGATACGAGAGCCACTAATCATATCTGCAATTTATTGTAGGGGTTCTAGGAAACTGACAACTTAGTAATGGAGAGATTTACCTGCATATGGGCAATAATACAAAGGTAATAGCAGTTGTAGTAGGAGATGTCACTCTCAATTTTAGTAGAGATCGAATTTTAATATTGAGATATTATCTTTATGTACCTACCATTAGAAGGAACTTAGTTTTCGTTTTTGAATTGGCTAAAGATGGATATTTTGTTTATTTTAATAACTCTGTGGTTATTAAAGATAATAAACGGATTATCTGTTCTGGTACATTGGTGGATGATCTTTATATTATTACTTAAATATTTTCTATACTGCAAATAACTGAAACGAATAATACATCTATATTACCATATAAGAGAAAGTTTCCTTCTTTAATGAACCAAATGTTTCTTTGGCACTTACGCTTAGGTCATATTAATCTAAAAAAGATAAACAGACTGGTAGCAGATGGACCTTTGAGTTCATTGGAAGTGGAGGCACTTCTAGTCTGTGAATCTTGCCTAGAGGGTAAGATGACCAAGAGACCCTTTTTCGGCTAAAGGCTATAAAGCTAAAGAACCGTTGGATCTGGTTCATTTTGATGTGTGTGGTCCTATAACAATCCGGGCTAGAGGTGACTTTGAGTACTTCATCAGTTTCATTGATGACTACTCAATGTATGAATACATTTACCTGATGCACCGTAAGTCTGAATGCTTTGAAAAATTCAAAGAATTCAAGACGGAGGTAGAGAAGCATCTGGGTAAAAGTATCAAATCACTACGATCTGACCGTGGTGGAGAATACCTCTTTGGAAAGTTTAAGGACTACTTGTCATCAGAGGGGATTACATCCCAGTTGACTACACCTGACACTCCACAGCAAAATGATAAGGTCAATGATGAGTTATTCAGGTTTACCACATTCGTTTTGGAGACTCGCTTTAGAGACAGTGACTTACATTCTGAACATGGTATCTTCTAAGTCAGTACCTTCTACTCCTATAGAATTGTTGATCGGGTATAAGCCTAGTTTGAAACACATTCGAATTTGGTGGTGTCCAGCACATGTGCCGAAAGGGAACGCGGGTAAGTTAGAACCAAGAATGGAAGTCTGTTTCTTTGTGGGGTATCTCAAGAGAACGAAGGGTAATTTATTTTATAATCTTAAGAATCAGAAAGTTATTGTTAGCACCAATACTTGATTCTTAGAAGAGGATTATATTTTGGATCACATGCCCAATAGCAAAATTGTTTTGGAAGAACTAAGAGGAAATACAAGTAAAACGAAAAAGCAACCACAAGTCACTGATATTCCATTATCTCATCGTAGTGAGAGAATTATCGAGACAGATGCAAATCAAGAACAGAGTCCTGATGCATAGGATTCTGATTCTACACAAAGTGTTACTGCTAGTACACAAACACATGTAGTTCCTCGTCATAGTGGGAGGGTTGTTCATCAACCTAATCGGTATATATTTTTGAGAGAGTCTTTTGATAAGATCCCAGCAGAACTAGATACCGAGTCCTGTAACTATAATGAAGCACTTCAAGACAAATATGTAGATATTTGGTAAAAGGGCTATGAATTTAGAGATAGAATCTATGTATTCTAACTATAATAAAGCACTTCAAGACAAATATGTAGATATTTGGTAAAAGGGCTATGAATTTAGAGATAGAATCTACGTATTCTAATCAGGTCTAAAAACTTGTAAAACCATCCAAAGGGATAAAATCTATTGGGTGCAAGTGGACCTACAAGAGGAAGAGAGGAGCAAATGGGAAGGTTGAAACCTTCAAAACTAGGCTTGTTGCTAAAAGATTCACTCAGAAAGAAGTGATCGACTATGAGAAAATCTTTTCGCCCGTAGCCATGCTTAAGTCTATCCATATTTTCTTATCAATTGCCGCACATTTCGATTACGAAATTTAGCAAATGGATGTCAAGACAACATTCTTTAATGAAGGACTTAACGAGTGTATCTATATGATATAACCAGACAGATTCATTACAAAAGGCCAGGAGCACATGTTGTGCAAGCTTAAGAGATCTATTTATGGACTCAAGCAGGCATCGAGATCTTAGAACACTCGGTTTGATTAAGTTATAAAGTCTTATGATTTTGATCAAAATTCGAATGAGTCCTGTATATACAAGAAACATGACGGAAGCGTGGTGATCTTCCTAGTACTTTATGTAGACAATATCTTGCTCATTGGAAACGATGTGGGGGCATTATCTACGATTAAAGTATGATTATCTGGTCAGTTCGATATGAAGAATTTGGGATAAGCCAATCACATCCTTAGGGATCAAGCTTATGCGAGATCGGAAACAAAGGATGTTGGGCTTATCACAAGTAAAGTATATCGATGATATCCTTACTCATTTAAGCATGCAGGATTCTAAGAAAGGGTCTCTCTCTTTCAGGCATGGAATCACTCTATCCAAGGATCAGTATCCTAAGACACTTGATGAGATAGAGAAGATGAAGGCGGGTCCTTATGCTTAGGCAGTAGAAAGTCTCATGTATGCTATGCTAGACCTAACATTTGCTTTGCCGATGGCATGATTAGTAGATATCAGTTTAATCCAAGGCAGGAGAATTGGACTGCGATAAAGAATATAATCAAGTACCTGAAAAGGACTAAGAATGATATATTGGTTTATCAAGCAAACAGTTTAGTACCTTTGGGGTACACAGACTCAGATTTTCTGTCAAATATTGTGCTTACATAAGGAGATAATCTTGCAGATCCTTTACAAAGAGCTTACCGGCTAAAACTTTTGATAGTCATGTAGAAGGCGTGAGAGGTAGATATATGGCAACATGATTTTGAGTATAAGTGGAAAATTGTTAGGGTTGGTATACTGAAAATTATTTTTTTAGTATTTAATTTTATTTTAATAAAATTAATTTTTCATTTTATGCGAATCTTTATGAACAATGTATGTGTATCATTTCTTTGATATGCATAGATATCTAATATTTTGTATAGTATTTAATCTGGAGTTCAGAGACGGCTTGCATAAAGAAAATTAAATTTTAGGTTCTTGTAGAATATAAGTTTTATGTTCACAGTTTAGATGGAAATGGACATACCATCGGTACGACTGTAGCACAGAGTTTTAGTAAGCCTATCTTGGTTACGGGGAAGAGATAATAGCGTCGTCTATTGTGCCGACTATCTGTGTTAGTACACTTTGTGTGTATTGAACGGGATATTTGGAGTAATTAATTATATACTGACTATATAAATTAATTCACACGCAAGGTTATTATGAATAATGCTTACCCTCTTAATCCTAAAATAATTATTGATTTACATATATTTAATATTCGTTGTTTTGATTCATTAGATGGTACGATCTTATATGGGTCTATATTCCCGGTGAGTTGGATTGCAGTATTATTTATATGGCAAATATTAATTATTAATGGAATCAACGTCCCGAATGATCGGGATTGACGATACCCTTTAAGGATGCTTATAAGTTTTGACCGGGTCAAACCCTACAGGTGGATTTGATTATCCGGCGGTTAAATAAGTTAAGCGGAAGGGTTTAAGAAATATCAAGATACCGATTAAATTAAATTGTCAATAATTAAATTTAATTGGCGGGTATCGAGAATCTTAACATGGGGAGAAATAGTAAGTATTTAATAACAAGAGCTCAATACAAGAAAGTCTTAAGATTATGGGTTTGAGTGCAATTACAATTCTTTAGTGGTGTGAACTGTAATTCAGTATTATGTGAAAATTACAGAAACCGTTACGGCTTTTCATGATTGCAGAAACCGCTAGTAGGTATCTGTATTCCACTTGAAGTCTTACTCATAATTACTCCTCAGGTCCCTACTGTAGCCCTATATATACGCGGATAGGCTGAACCAGTTTAAGATTGATAGATCGTATCTCATTGTTGATATATCATTATTATTATGATATTATTTTTTGTCTTTCAAGACTTAAATATATCGGTGTTTTACCGGTACGAGTTCTCAGTGGATTGTAGCCACTCTACGTTCGAGAATCACGTAAGGGAATACAGTAGAAGATCTGATAGGAGTTTCAACTCGGAATCAAATCGTAGTTGAAGAATTAATCGACAAAATGTATTATTCTAAATTGACTTTGGTTGCACAGGTTTTATTTTGATCGTTCGACGTCAAATTTTTTTATCTGGAGCCCGTTTCGGCGTTTGTCCATCTCGTTAATTTTTTACCAAAAATGGTTTGCAAAAACAATAATCTTGGCAGTATTACCTCCAATAGTAGAAATGCGCTTTGAAGTAACAGCGAAAAAAATACTCGGATTTATGATCACGCAGTGAGGGATAGAAGTCGGCCCGTCAAAGATCAAGGCTATTCTCGAGATGGCTTCCCTTAGAACGAAAAAGGACGTAAGGAGCTTTTTGGAAAAAATTCAGTTTATCAGTCGATTTATAGGTAAATTAACAATTACTTGTGAACCCCTGTTCTGACTCTTGAAGAATGGAACGAAATTTCGATGGGATCAACAGTGCCAAGATGCTTTCTATCACGACCTCTTTTTACGAATGACATCTGTGACCAGGTAGTGAATCAAACTCACCAAAGGCCTCTATTGTTCTTCCCCACCTAACCCAAGTGCAGTTTGGAGGATGTGATATTCGGCAAAAATTTCAAAGAAAATGAATAAATAAAATAAAATATTAGTAATATTTTTATTATTTAATTAGAAGATTAAATAAGAATCCATTATAAAATTAAATAGAGGTTTAATTAGTGGTTTAAATAAGATATTTAGATAGAGGTTTAATTAAAGGTTTATATAAGAGGTTTAAATAGAGAGTTAAATAAGAATCCGTTACAAAATTAAATAGGCCGTAATTAGTAGGCTATTCATTAGTTGTCCGTTACAAAAATAATTATACAATTATTAGCAGCTTTTTAATTATAAAATAAATATTATTTTCGTACAAAATAATTACACTACTAATAATATAGTTAATTACTATTATTCATGGGTTGTTCGTTATAAAAATAATTATACTATTTAATTATAAAATAAATACTAATTTCATTACAAAAATAACTATACTATTATTATAGTATTTAAATACATTTTCGTTACAACTGTTACAGTTACAACTGTTACAAAAATAAATACACTACTTAACTATGCTATAAATTACTTCTCAAAACTAATATATAAAGAAGAGATGAAGTCTGAAGGGAAGAAAAATAAACACCACCCATGGTATATACCTCTCTCCCGCTTTCTCTCTCTCCCGCTTTCTCTCTCTCCCTCCATCTCGGCCCAACCACTCTCTCCCTTCAGCACCACAACCAGCCGCCAGCAACCACCACTAACCACCTCCTCCGCTCTCTAAAAAACCACCACGAACACCCCAAACCATCCCTGCACCGCCGCCAACAAAATCATCCTTCTCAAAATTTTGGAAAAACAATTTCTCCGAATCAAATTTTGGCCACCCACAGCCGCCACCACAGTGCACCATTTTTGCCGCTGTCAGAATGGTTAGAAACACCTTGCGACCACCTTCGCATAGCCGCGAAAGGGGATCAAAACCGAGGTCCGGAAAGCCCGATCGGAGACGCCAAAATTCAACGAAAAAGGAAAGAAAAACCGAGTCGGAGCCACCCCAATCAGCGCCTGTTCCGTTCCATTTCCATGTGCGTGCATGCATAAGCTATCCTGTGAGGACTTTATTTGTTTGCAATTCATTTCTCTTTACATAAATTTTAATTAGGTTTAATAAAAGTAAAAATTTAAAAGCTTAAAGTAAAACATTTTATGAAAATAAAGTCTAGTTAAATTACAACAAAATTTTATAAGTTTTACTAAAATTAATATCTTTACCTATTATGAGTTTTAATTAGTTATAAATAAGTTTTTATAGCTTAAATATTAAATGACATGAATAAAATAATAATTTGTTATAAAGCATTAATTAGATTTAAATTCAAAATAATGAAACTAAATAAGACAATTTTCATTGCAAAGATCTATCTTTATAATAAATATATATATATATATATATATATATATATATATATATATATATATACACACACACACTAATTTTAAATAAGTAAATTTATATTTAGAAAAATAATTTATGTTCTTTTATTCTTAATTTGATAAATCTTTTCTTTATAATAATTATAAAGAATATAATTGTTGAAAAACTAAATGATAAAAATAGGATAAAATTTAACTACAAGACCTATATATATATATATATTATTTTTATTTTGTGACGTTATGGTTGGTATATTGAAACCCATATTTTTAGTATTTAATTTTATTTTAATAAAATTAAATTTTCATTTTATGAGAATATTTACGAGTATTGTATGTGTATCATTTCTTTAATATTATGCATAGATATCAAATATTCTGTATAGTATTTAATCTGGTGTGTAGAGTACTGCTTGCACACAGAATATTAGATTTTATATTCTTGCAAAATATAAGTTTTATGTTCACAGCTTAGATGGAAATGAACATACCATCGGTATGACTGTAACACAGAGTTTTAGTAGACCTGTCTTGATTACGGAGAATAGATAACAGCGTCGTCTATTATTCCAACTCTCTGTGCTAGTACACTTTGTGTGTATTGAACGGGACATTTGGGGTAATTAATTTTATATTGACTATATAAATTAACTCGCACCCCAAGATTATTATGAATAATGCTTATCCTCTTAATTCTGAAATAATTATTGATTTGCGTATATTTAATATTCGTTGTTTTGATTCGTTAGAGGATGCGATCTTATATGGATCTATATTCTCGGTGAGTTGGATAGCAGTATCATTTATATGAAGAATATTAATTATTGATGAAATTCACGTCCCGAAAAGAACGGGATTGATAATACCATCTTAAGGATGCTTATAAGTTTTGGCTGGGCCAAACCTTGTAGGTGGATTTAATTATCTGGCGGTCAATTAAGTTAAGCAGAAGGGTTTAAGAAATATCAAAATGCCAATTAAATTAAATTGTCAGTAATTAAATTTAATTAGCGGGTATCGAAAATCTTAACGTGGGGAGAAATGGTAAGCATTTAATAACAGGAGCTTAATGCTATATGGTCTTGAGATTATGGGTCATAGTATAATTATAGTTTTTTAGTGGTGTGAAATGTAATTCAGTATTTTATGAAAATTGTAGAAACCGCTGCTAGTTTTTCATAATTGCAGATACTTTTATGAGGTTTGCTTAATTGCAAAAACAGCTGATACGTTTCTGTGTTTCACTGGAAGTCTTACTCATAATTACTCCACAAGTCCCTACAGTAGCCCTATATATATGCAGGTAGGCTGAACCAGTTTCATAACTTGTCTTCTAAGACTAAAACTGTCTTGGTTCTGCCAGTACGAGTTCTCGAAGGATTATAGCCCACACTATATCCGGGAATCGGATAAAAAAGTATAGTAGAAGATCTAATAGGAGCTTCAACTCGAATTCAAATCATAGTTGAAGATTTGACCGGTAAAATGGTATTTATCTAAACTAACTTCAGGTGCATGAGTTTTATTTTGATCGTTCGTCATCAAAAGTTTTATCTGCAGCCCGTTTTGGCGATTGCCCGTCCAGTTAATTTTTTCCGTTAATCGTTTGTAAAAACAAAAATTTTGGCAGTTTTGCCTCAAACATGTGACACTTGTTGTAAACTAAAAGGTAAAAATTTAAATCATAAAAATTACAAAAGTAAGGTAATCTATGCTATTTCTACTTTTGGATAATAATAACTTAATTTCATAGAAAAATAATAAAGATTATATACTTTTCAATGTGAAACATTTTAGATACTGAAACATAGTGTAATATGATATTAATGAAAAATAAAAATATATTATAAAAAGAAAATACAAAAGTAGGATAAAAATTGAGTCACCTTTTAATATATATATATATATATATATATAAATGCATAACTGAATGTGAGTTCTTTACATGTTATCTAGATTGGGATTATTTAGCAAAATTAACTGATTAATTTCTGCAAACATCAAGTGAGTCATTCGATATCTGAGTTAGTTCTTATTTCACATTGATACTTAGCATGTCACGCCCCAAAATCTAGAATCACGTGAAAAGGCCACCAAACCACTAGTTATAAAAATATAAATTTTTACTGGTAAAGCAATCAACCAAAAATATAACTTTGGAAGTAAAAAGGGTACCCATTGTCCATCTCTTTATACAACATACGTACATTTTCATACATGCATAATATATCGCCTCAAGGCTTACAAAATACGCCTTCAGAAACAAGCAACACATGTAGGAACACATGTTCATAAAAAGGAAAAACTATACAAGTCTTCTGCCACCACGAGCACCTTTAGATCAACTCCTCATATTCATCGATAAATCAAAATCTTTGGAATCGTGTAGATGGAAAAATATTTGATTCTTTCAGATCGTGTGTTTTTTGAAATTAATAAATTTATTTTAATTAAATAAATTTTTATAACCCTCCAAAATATTTTAAAAATCTAAGTAGGAGAGAAAATATATTCACAGATAAATTATCCGATCTCCATCACCAGTTTGTAGGCGATGTAATTACACCCTGCGTGTCGACAGTAAGGCCTTTCTCTCCAATTGATAGATTAATTACTGTATTACCAGTACAAATCGCTTTTAGGGATCATTCTGAATAATTGTAAGTGTGCATTTCTTCTTCATCTGAAGAGTTCATTGCGAATCGATTAATTTGAAATTAGATGATGGTTAACACTTAGCTGTATAAAATAGTATCTTCTACATCTGAGTCATTGCTATTATTACTAGACCAAAACGATATCAGCTATTTAATTTTACTTAGCAGGGCCAGTTGCCTAGATAGTCAAATTAAAAAGAATTGGTCTGTCTGGTCTTATGAAGGATAGTAGACGTCCTGTCATTGAGGCATGATATTCCCAAGTTGTCAGGCTATTAGCGAATTAATTTTAAAGTGGTAGAGGAAACCAAATTAAAATAAATTCAAAATTTTGCTCATCATAATTAACGATTTTTTTTTAATTATGTGATTCTCAGGATTAAAATGGCTTTCAACCCGCTCGTTTTAATACACAAAGAAAATAAATTAACTGGACTGAATTTTGTTGACTGAAAATATAACTTGAATATATCTTTAACTACAAATGGTATTCCTTCAATACTAAAAAAATTGTTTATTTTTGAAAAATATTTTTTCTCTTCACTAAAAGGCATAAAGAAGAAAAAGTTTCAGAAACACGGAGATTCGATTTCTAGGGTAGTTAGTGGGCCACAGACTAGTGTGAAAAAATCGAAAGACATATGTTTTTACTACAACCAGACCTGACACTGGAAAACGCTATGTTCAATATTTCTCAAAAGGCAGATCAAACAGGGTAATTTCTGTTCACTAGTTGTAGAAACATGTTTAGCAGTGCTATCTGTTGGTACCTGGTGTGTACATACGGGAGCCATTAATCATGTTTGTAATTCATTGTAGGAATTTCAAGAAATCCAACAAGTTAGTGATGGAGAGATTTACCTGCATATGGGCAATAATACAAAGGTAACAGCAGTTACAGTAGTAGATATCACTCTCAATTTTGGTAGAGATCGGGCTTTAATATTGAGAGATTGTCTTTATGTATCTGCCATTAGAAAGAATTTAGTTTCTATTTCTGGATTGGCTAAAGACGAATATTTGGTTTATTTTAATAACTTTGTAATTATTAAGGATAATAAACGGGTTATCTGTTCTGCTACATTGGTAGATGATCTTTATATTATTACTCCAATCTTTCATACACTGCAATTGACTGAAACGAATAATACATCTATATTACTATATAAGAGAAAAGTTTTCTCTTCTTTAATGAACCAAACGTTTCTTTGGCACTTACGCTTGAGTCATATTAATCTAAAAAGGATAAACAGATTGGTAGCAGAAGGACTTTTGAGTTCATTAGAAGTGGAGATACTTTCAATCTGTGAATCTTGCTTAGAGGGTAAGATGACCAAGAGGCTCTTTTCGGCCAAAGGCTATAGAGCTAAAGAACTGTTGGAGCTGGTTCATTCTGATGTGTGTGGTCCTATGACAATCGGGGCTAGAGGTGGCTTTGAGTACTTCGTCAGTTTCATTGATGACTACTCAAGGTATGGATACATTTACTTGATGCACCGTAAGTCTAAATACTTTGAGAAATTCAAAGAATCCAAGGCGGAGGCAGAGAAGCGTCTGGGTAAAAATATCAAATCACTACGATCCGACCGTAGTGAGGAATACCTCTTTGGAGAGGTATTCCCCAGTTGACTTCACCTGGGATTACATCTTAGTTGACTGCACCTGGCACTACTCAGCAGAATGGTGTAGCAGAAAGAAGGAATAAGACTCCTATAGAAATGGGAAGGTTTATGATGAGTTATTCAGGTTTACCCGATTCGTTTTGGGGACTCGCTTTAGAGACAGCGGCTTACATTCTGAACTTAGTGCCTTCTAAGTCTGTACCTTCTACTTCCATAGAATTGTGGACTGACCGCAAGCCTAGTCTAAAACACATTCGAATTTGGAGGTGTTAAGCACGTGTGCTGAAAGGGAACGTGGGTAAGTTGGAACCGAGGACAGAAGTCTATTTCTTTATAGGGTATCCCAAGGGAACGAAGGGTGGTCTGTTTTATATTCCTAAGGATCATAAGGTCAATGTTAACACCAATACTCGATTCTTGAAAGAGAATTATATTATCGATCACAGACCAAAAAGCAATATTGTTCTAAAAGAACTGAGAGAAAATACTAGTAGAACTGAAGAACAAGTCACTAATATCTCATTACTTCATCGTAGTGAGAGGATTATCGGGATAGGTGCATATCAAGAATAAGGTGTTGATGCACAGGGTTCTGATTCTGTACAGCATGTTACTACTAGTATACAGATACAAGTAGTGCCTCGTCATAGTGGAAAGGTTGTTCATCAACTTGACCGATATATGTTCTTGGAAGAGTCTTTTGACAAGATCCCGGCAGAACTTGATACCGAGCTCTGTAACTACAATGAAGTACTTCAAGACAAAGATACAGATCTTTGGCTAAGGGCTATGAATTTAAAGATGGAATCTATGTATTTTAATCAGGTCCGAAAACTTGTAAAACCACCCGAAGGAATAAAACCCATTGGATGCAAGTGGATCTAGAAAAAGGAAGAGAGGAGTAGACGTGAAGGTCAAAACTTTCAAAGCTAGGCTTGTTGCTAACGGGTTCACTCAGAAAGAAGGGATCGATTATAGGGAAACCTTTTCTTGGGTAGCCATGCTTAAGTCTATTCGGATTCTCTTATCCATTACTGCTCATTTCGATTACGAAATCTGACAAATGGACGTCAAGACAGTTTTCCTTAACGGAAGTCTTGATGAGTGTATCTATATGATACAACTAGACGGATTCATTACAAATGGCCAGGAACACATGTTCTATAAGCTTAAGAGATTTATATATGGACTTAAGCAGGCATCGAGGTCTTGGAACACTCGATTTGATCAAGTCATTAAGTCTTATGATTTTGATCAAAGTCCAGATGAGTCTTGTGTGTATAAGAAGTATGATAGAAGCGTGGTGATCTTCCTAGTACTTTATGTAGATGATATCTTGCTCATCGAAAATGATGTAGGGGCATTATCTACGGTTAAAGTATAGTTATCTGAGCAGTTCGATATGAAGGACTTGAGAGAAGCCTGTGAGACCCTGTCCCATTTCTTTTTTGGTGTTTTTTGACGGGCGTTTAGTGTTTCGTTGCATCATGTTTGTATACTTTTGATGCATGATTGGGCTTAGATATGCATGTGAGGTTGGTTCCCGGGGTCGTTGGGCAATGTGATGCGGGTTTTTAAAAAAAAATATTTTTGTGACCTATAAATATCTAGCATTAGATATTTTCAAAAGATATTTTTAAAACTTCTCAGCTAATTTTTCTCCTATTGGAGGCAATACTGCCAAGATCATTGTTTTTTCAAACGATTTTCTGAAAAAATTAACTGGATGGGCAATCGCCAAAACGGGCTCTAGATAAAACTGTTGACGACGAACGATCAAAATAAAATCCATGCAACCAAAGTTAATTTAGAAGAATACCTTTTGTCGATCGATTCTTCAACTACGATTTGATTTCGAGTTGAAGCTCCTGTCAGATCTTCTACTGTGTTATCTTACGCGATCCTTGAACGTAGTGTGGGCTACAGACTATCGAAAACTCGTACCGGCAGAACCCAGATATCTTTAGTCTTGAAAGATAAAATATATATATCAATATAAAATAGGTTCAGCCTACCCGAATATATATAGGGCTACAGTAGGGACTTGAGAAATAATTATGAGTAAGACTTCTAGTAGAACACAGATACCTACCAGCGATTTCTGCAATTATGGAAAGACATAGCGATTTCTATAATTTTCATAAAATACTGAATTACACTTCACACCACTAAAGAACTATAATTGCACTCTGACCCATAATATCAAGACCTTCTTGCATTGAGCTTCTGTTATTAAATGCTTACAATTTCTCCCCACGTTAAAATTCCCAATACCCGCCAATTAAATTTAATTACTGACAATTTAATTTAATAAGTATTTTGATATTACTTAAGCCCTTCCACTTAAGTTATATAACCGCCAGATAATCAAATCCACCTGTAGGGTTTGTCCGGTCAAAACTTATAAGCTTCTTTAAAGGGATATCGTCAATCCCAATCTTTTGAGACGTGGATTCTATCAATAATTAATACTTGCCATATAAATAATACCGCTATCCAACTCACCAGAATATAGACCCATATAAGATCGCACCATCTAATGAATCAAAATAACGAATATTAAATATATGCAAATCAATAATTATTTCAGGATTAAGAGTATAAGCATTATTCGTAATAACCTAGTGGTGTGAATTAATTTATATAGTCAATATAAAATTAATTACCCCAAATATCTCGTTCAATACACACAAAGTGTAATAGTACAGAGAGTCAAAATAATAGACGACGCTATTATCTGTTTTTCGTAACCAAAACAGGCCTACTAAAACTCTGTACTATAGTCGTACCGATGGTATGTTTATTTCCATTTAAACTTTGAACATAAAACTTATATTCTATAAGAACCTAAAATTTGATCTTCTGTATATAAACCGTACTCTACACACCAGATTAAATACTATACAGAATATTGGACATCCATGCATAACAAAGAAATAATATGCATGCATTACTCATAAAGATTCTCATGAAATGAAAAATAAATTTTATTAAAATAAAATTAAATACTAAAACCATGGTTTTTGGTATACCAACCTTAATAATCTCCCACTTATACTCAAAACCATGCAATCAAACATCTGACTCCCTTGCCCTCTACATGACTCTCAAAAGTCTTAGCCGGTAAGCTCTTTGTAAATGATCTGCAAGGTTGTCTCTTGATGTAAGCTCTATGTCTGACTTGAAATCTGAGTCTATGTACCCCAAAGGTACTAGACTATCTGTCTGGTAAACTAATATATAATCCTTAGTCCTTTTCAAGTACTTGATTATATTCTTTACCGCAATCTAATACTCTTACCTTAGGTTAGACTGATATCTGCTAATCATGCCAACGGCCAAGTAGATGTCAGGTTTAGTGCAAAACATAGCATACATGAGGCTTTCTACAACCAAAGCATAAAGAATTGCCTTCATCTTTTCTATCTCATTAGGTGTCTAAGAACACTGATCCTTAGATAGAGTGATTCCATACCTAAAAGGGATAAACCTTTTCTTGGAATCCTGTATGCAAAAACGAGCAAGGATATCATCGATATACTTTGCTTGTGATAAGCCCAACATCCTTTGTTTTCGATCTGGCATAAGCTTGATCCCAAGGATGTGACAGGCTTCTCCCAAGTCCTTCATATGAAATTTCTTAAATAATTATACTTTAACCATAGATAATGCCCCCACATCGTTTTTGAGGAGCAAGATATTGTCTACGTAAAGTACTAAGAAGATCATCACACTTTCGTCATGCTTCTTGTACACACAGAACTCATCCAGACTTTGATCAAAATCATATGACTTTATAACTTGATCAAATCGAGTGTTCCAAGACCTCGATACCTGCTTAAGTCCATAAATGGATCTCTTAAGCTTGCACAACATCCGCTCCTGACCCTTTTAATGAATTCATCTAGTTGTATCATATAGATACACTCGTCAAAACTTTCGTTAAGGAAAGTTATCTTCACATCCATTTGCTAGATTTCCTAATCTAAATGTGTGGCAATAGATAAGAGAATTCGGATAAACTTAAGATGGCTACCGGCGAAAAGGACTCCTCATAGTCAATCCATTCTTTGTGAGTGAGCCATTTAGCAATAAGCCTAGTTTTGAAGATATCAACCTTCCCATCTACTCCTCTCTTCCTCTTATAGATCCACTTGCATGCAATGGGCTTTATCCCTCCGGGTGGTTCTACAAGTTCCCAGACCTAATTGGAATACATAGATTCCATCTCTGAATTCATAGCCTTTTACCAAAAATTTACATATTTGTCTTTTAGTACTTCATTATAGTTACAGGGCTCGGTATCTAGTCTGTCGAGATCTTGTCAAACGACTCTCCCAAGAACATATACCGATCAGATTGATGAACAACCCTCCCACTACGACGAGGCACTACCTATTTCTGTATACTAGCAATAATAGGCTGTGCAGAATCTGAACCCTCTGCATCAGCACCCTGTTCTTGATTTGCACCTGTCCAGATAATCCTCCCATTACGACGAGATAATGAAATATCAGTGACTTTTGGTTCCTTTTCCGTTCTACTGGTATTTTCTCTCACTTCTTTCAGAATAATTTTGCTATTGGGCCTGTAATCCATAATATAATCCATTTCTAAGAATAGGGCATTGGTGCTAATAATGACCTTCTGATCCTTAGAATTATAAAATAGACCACCCTTCATTCCCTTGAGATATCCCACAAAGAAACAGACTTCCATCCTCGGTTCTAACATACCCGCGTTCCCTTTCAGCACATGTGTTGGACACTCCCAAATACGAATGTATTTCAGACTAGGCTTACACCCTGTTCACAATTTTGTGGGAGTAGAAAGTACTAACTTAGAAGGTACTAAGTTCAGAATGTAAGCTGCTGTTTCTAAAGCGAGTCCCCAAAATGAATCTGGTAAACATAAATAAATCATCATTGACCTTACCATCTCCATAAGAATTCTATTCCTTCTTTTTGCTACATCATTCTGCTGCGGAGTGTCAGGTGCAGTCATCTGGGATGTAATCTCCTCTGATGACAAGTAGTCCTTAAACTCTCCCAAGAGGTATTCCCCACCATGGTTGGATCGTAGTGATTTGATACTTTTACCCAGACACTTCTCCACCTCCGCTTTGAATTCTTTGAATTTCTCAAAGCATTCAGACTTACGGTACATCAGGTAAATGTATCCATACCTTGAGTAGTCATC
>JAUMHN010316641.1:0-18231 GCA_032360265.1 Heliamphora ciliata | reverse complement strand
AGCCTACCATTTTGAGTGTCGCCTATTGACAGAGATGGCAGCGACCGGGGTATAATGACCTGGGTCAAACCTTAGTTGTAATAACCCAGCTTGTAACGGCCCATGTAGCAATCCTGCCCAAACTCTAGTATTGGCGACAGTAAGCCGATAAAATCTTAGGTCACTAAAAGATCAAAAACCGTAACTCGGCCTGAAAATTCTAATTCGATCCGAAAACCCTAAAGAGATCAAATGCTCAGAGGCAAACCCTAATACTCATAGAAGACTCCTAACATCCTAAATTAAGTAAATAACATGAAATATTATATTAAAAATTAAAATTTCTCATAATTAGGGTAAAATGACAATTTTGCTCTTGGAATAATAAAAAATCTTAAAAATCTAAAATTTAACACATGGACACGCTAAATCAGATATTTAGATACAATTAAATAACAAAAGACAAAATAACAATAAAAATGACAAAAATGCCCTTGCATAGCCAGCCACCTTGGGAATTGTGCATAAAAAGTTATTTTAAAGGAAAAAATGAGAAAAAATCGTACAAATCAAGTATTATTATGATCCAAGATTTTTTATACAAATAATATGCATACTAATATAATACCATAGACCAACAAAGACAAATAAATCATTATTAAAGTTCTTACAGACTTAAATAAGTAGAAAAATCACATCTAATTAAAATAGCTTAAAGTAGCTTAATTGCCTACATTTAAAATATTAATTGTTGTCAAGATTTTTATAAACTATAATAATAATAATAACGCTAAAATAATTCATTTTAGTAAATTACAAGACTAAAAAGATACATCAAATCAATTTTAAAAATATTTTCTTGAACAATTTAGTGCCAAAATACCACCAAATAAGCACAGCAAAATTTAAGCACAAACACCAACCAAACAGCCCCTTGGCCGAATTCCCATATGATACTTCTGAAAATTCAGATTTCAAATTCTTTAGAAAAGGTTTCCACCTCTCATGAAACCATTCAAAAAATAAGAAAACGGAAAAATGGCCTTACAATCACTCATTAAACCCACTTACCTATTGCCTATAAAACAAAACCCTTTGGAGCCTTTTTCTCCTTGACAAATTCGGTGAAGAGGAGAGAGAGAGAAACCAAATTCTTGTGAGCTCTAAATATTCTTCCATGGTTGAGAGAAAAGGGAGGGGAAAAAAAGGGGGAGAGGGAAGAAGAAGGAGCTAAGGAAGAGTTAGAAGATTCTATAAAGCTAAGCCTTAGTCCACCACCCACCATCATCTACTCTTTTAAGGTAAGTAAAACCTCTAAACTCTCTGTCCAATATCAACCTAAAACTGCTCTCAACTCATCTCTTAAAACACAACCAAGAAAAAGAACCAAAAATGGGTAAAAAGGCGTCGTGAAGAATGAATAGGGGCTGTTTATATGAGATCTAGTGTTGTAAGTGTTTGCATATAATTGTTTTTTAGTTTAATGGCTTGTATAGGTTCTGGAACTTTGGTATGTATGAATACATTACATGCATGCAAAGAAAATATATTACATTTAAACATATTATGAGCTAAGTTATCGAAACCCTAAATGGTCTTATTTTCTAGGCATATTAACTTTCTGCCACGAACTTTAAACTACCATAACTAATTGTAGAAAAATGATCTAAGTGTGATTTTTATGTCCAAATCTAGCTTTTTAAGTTATCTTTCATACAAAATTGGTTTGAAGTAATTTCGTTTGGTAGAACTCTAGATACACCAGTTTTACTAAAGAGTGTCAGATTCTGACCACTCTGTATTGAAGACATAAAAACCCTAGGTTAGAGTAAAAACTTAAGCTTAAGTCAAAACATAAAACTTCTAGATAACACGTGTATCATACTGTCCACAAAAAATGAACCAAAAATATGAAGTCTTGATAGGTCAAAACCCTCTCCAAAGTTACTGTTGTGATTCAGTGACTGACAGAGCGCTCTCTCTGTCACATGTTTTTGTAAGACCTAAAACCTACGTTTTTAATAGCCAAATCCAAAAGTGGTTTTGATGAAAAATGTAGCTAACATATTAAACTAGATACTGAGCAAAAATCAGTCCAAAATACCCTCAGATGGTCCCCCAAAGGCCTTGTGCCTTCTCTATTGAAAATCGGTTCTGCTGAACCTTTTTATGCTGAATGAACCCATTTTATAAATTGGCCAAAATAATCAACTTGTTCCAAACAACAAGCCTTAGCACAAAACATGAAACTTGTAGAGGACACCATAAACTAAACCCTCCCCAAAAATCAAACTCATATCCCTTGAATTGATGCCCCAAAACTAAGGCCAACAGAGGCCCAAATTCTTTATTTTTCTTTATAAAGTACTGAATAATTTTCACTTAATTAAAATAAATGACCCTTTTGCTCTAGAATCTAACCTTAGTGTTAAATATGAAAATTGTAGAAAATATTTTTATTTAATTGGTGTTCAAAAATCAAAAATTAAATCCATGTCTAGGTACCCCAAAACACTGTCGTAATTTTAAATTTGACGCTTAAACATTTACCAAAATTTGACTAAGTGTATGAGTGGCATGTCACATTGTGAGACTTGAAGATATGGACTTTAAATGAATTATGTGAGTGATTGGTGTACGAAATCGACAAACTGATGAATAGAAACCATGCCAATAGGTTGAATCCATGTCACATAAATTACAGCTTGTGTCTCATATACTTGTACCTTATACTTTAATGAGTTGTACCTTATGCTTTAAAGACTTGTACTTTATGCTATGTTGGTTTGTGCGTCATGCCATGTTTAGTTTTATACCATACTATTATTAAGTTGTACTACAAGATACGAGTTGTTGTACCATAAACATCATTGCATTGCACTTGGGGCATCTTATGGGTTGCATCATGTACATTGATTTTGGTTATTTTGTACCTTGGTCCTATTTGTTGGGTATATGTCCCTTTGGTTTTCGTCGCTCCTTGAATTATGGTTATATTATAGAAGTGGTGTTGACATTGGGCCATATACGTCCTGAGCCGTGTTACGTCTTGAGCTGTATCACGTCTTGAGCCAAACAACTGCTATACGCCGTTGTGATCGGGAACGCTGACGTACGGGAACCTAACATACGGGAACGTAGCGGTACCATTCGGGTTGTTATATTGGATATATTATGTGAGACCCTGACCCGTTTTCTCTTTTTGGCGTTTTCGGACGCGCGTTACGTGTTCTCGTTTGAACATATTTTTATTACTTTTGATACATGATCGAGCTTAGATATACATGCGGGGTAGGTTCCCGGGGCCGTGGGCCGTTGTGACGAAAATTTTAAAAAATTTTTAAAAAAAAGATATTTTGGAGGCCTATAAATATCTAGAGTTAGATATTTTCATAAAGATATTTTTCAAAACTTCTCCAACAAGCTTCCTGTTTTCTCTCTGCCTTCTTTCTAACTTCTCGGGGGCTCGGGGCTCGGTTTTCAACGATCTAACAGTGAATCCTTACTTTTGGCGTCGTGGTCTATGCGTTCATCTAGACGGAATTCCATTCCAGCGAAGTTCGATTTTGTACGTAGATCGAGACGTCGAGTTTTGAACTCACCGAAGTAAGATTCTAGACCCTAATGCTGTATAAGGGTGCTATGTGTAATCATGTATGTTTTTAACGGTTAGATTGCTGTAGATCTGAGTTTGTATCCGGTTAGTTTTTGGGCTAAAAACCCATTTTTCGGTGATTTCGGTGGATGAAATCGGGTATCGGGTGTTTCTTTCGTGGTCTTGGTGTTAGGCCTAGACGTGTGTATATCCGAGGGTGCTGAATCGGTGTTTGGAGGTGTTGATTTGAGGTTTGGAGGCTGGAACCCGTAGCTAAAAAAAACGGTGTTTGCCCCAGTTCAGTCGACTGGATCTTGGTTCTTGAGTTCAGTCGACTGGACCTCGAGGGTCAATCGACCCAACTGGACAGTGCTTTGTGGCGTTTTCGTGGTTTCCAGTGTGTTATTCAGTCGACTGGGGGTTGGGTCCAGTCGACTGAAGTGCTGGGGTGTGTTTTTGGTGGTTCGGTGGTTTGGTTCTTGGTTTCCAATTGGTTTCTTATGGTATTCAGTTGATTGATTATGGAATTAATCAATTGAAATACTGTTGGATGCCCTTTGGGGTTCGGTTAGTAGTGTTGTGTTTTCGGGTATCATGTCGTGATCCCGGGTGTCTGTTTAAGTGTCGTCCTCGGGTCTAACGTGCATGGTTGGTTTTTGGTGTTGTGGCACGGTTGTGTGCGTCGTGGTTGGGTATGGAGGGTGTTTGAGCCTTTGTTCCTTTTGAGGAGAAATGTAGTGTTTGTAACCTCGTGGTTTGAGGGGTTTGGCGTTGGCCTTCGGGTTAGACTTGGTTGTCCCTGTGAGTAGATGTTGGGTTTTGTGGCGGGTGATGTTACAGTTTGAGGTTATATGGCTATGTGCACTTATAGCTGGTTTTATGCATTTATAATTGTGATTTATTATGCATGAGTTATGTAAGTGGATTACATCTTTTGGTATCTTTACGTGTACCGTAGTTGCATACTTTAAAACTCTGAAGTTTTATACGCATGGTTATGTGGAATATGAGGAACGGATGCATGTGATGTATGTTGCATGAGTTGCAGGTTTTATGAGTCACGTGTGTAGCATGTGACGTGTGTGATACGTAGTGACATTACGTGGCTTTATACATTTAAATCCTGATTAGGTTATGCATAGGTATATTCGGTGTTATCCCGTAATATTCAGTCTTATCCCGTGGTGTGCGGTCTTATCCCGCGGTATACGGTTTTATCCCGTGATTTACGGTTTTATCCTGTGGTTAGCGGTTTCATCCCGTGGCTTACGGTAAAGTATGCGGTTTTACCCCGTGGTCTGATTTATGATTTTATCCCGTGGTGTGCGGTCTTATCCCGCAGTGTACGGTTTTATCCCGTGGTTCGGTCTATGATTTTACCTCATATATACGGTTTTATCCCGGGAATGTATGTTTATGTACGGATCTTTGTCTCAGTGTTAGGACTGTGGTTGCGGTGTGTGAGGGCCGGTTGTTAGATCTATGGTTACGGCGTGTGAGGACCAGTTGTATGTATCATGGATTGCATATACTGTATTATGGGACGGATAGATCAATTTTCAAACTGTTTTAAGAGTCGTGTGAATCGCGATCTAAAAACCGTTTTACAACTGTTTTTAAGCCTCCTGTGAGTGAGTCAAAAACACGGTTGTATCCTCGCTTTCCCTTGCATGCGAAATTGTTTTTAATGCTTGAAAGAGAGTCTAAAACTGCACCTCGTTTTCCTAGCATGTTTAGCTTATACTGCATGACTGTCTAGTTTTTGCTGAGCTTTGGCTCACGGTGTGGGATTTGCTTTTCTCCAGGCACCGATCACGCTGGTTGATTTGGAGACGCTAGAGAGGTGGAAGAGTTATAATCTTCCTTTTTGTTTCTATCTGTATCATGTATGCTTAATATATGTTTTTCGGCGTTGGTGCCTTGTAACATATGCTATTTGGCGTTTATATACAATGCATGTATGTTTATTTTGAGAGTATATTCTCGGACTGGGTGTTTTGGTTACTTGTTTATGAGTGTTTCACGTGGCCTGGAATTTGGGGCGTGACATATTAACTTTGAGCCATATACGTCCTGAGCCGTATTACGTCCTGAGTCGTATCACATCTTGAGCCGAACAGCCGCTATACGCCACTATGATCGAAAACGCTGACGTACGGGAACGTAATGGTGCCATTTGGATTATCGTGTTGGGTATGATCGACTTTGGGTCATATACGTCCTGAGCCGTGTTACGTCCTGAGCCGTACCACGTCTTGAGCTGAACGCCCACTATACGCCGTCGTGATCGGAAACGTTGGTGTACGAGAGTCTAATGTACGGGAACGTAATGGTAGTCACTCAAAATTCGAATGGTTGATTTATAATTGGGTTGAACAAACGCATTTGTATTGCACTCTTTATTACCTGCATAATTTGTTGCCTAATACTTGTCTAATATATTTACATCTTTACCTGTCTCCTTGATTTATATATGCTTTAAGTGTTATATGAAATGCGTTGTGGTGAGTTTATGCCGTGAGATTGGTTAGAGAGTTTGGAGAGTTTTTTTCTGGACTTTGGTTCATGGCATTCGTGTCACAGGTGAGGAGAAGGAGTTCTTGGAGGAAGACTCCCCGAAAAGGAAGAAGGTTTAGAAGAATAAGGCGAGTGACAAGAACTAGCCGATCCCGACAACGCAGTTTGAAGAATTGCAATTTCCTCCCTTTTTGTTCTTTTATTCAGTTTCCATTGGCGTATTGTAATTTTTGTTAAATTTTCTTGTAAAACTATAATCGCTATATACTTTATGAACAGTCCAGTACTCTTAATGATGTAATATTTATGATATGTAAATATAAATGAATGGTTAGAATATTTCCCTTATTTATACCTATGTATGTCCCGACGTGCCCGGAAGACGGGGCGTCACACGGGGCGTGTCATCTGTTGGGGTAACCAGTTCAAGGTTGTTGCTGGAGAAGATGGCAGAACGTGGGGGTGGCGAGAAACCAAGTGTGTAGGCGTAGGTTTGAGGTTGTTTTCGAGAAGAAGGGGCTGCTCGAGATTGGCTGATTTCAAAACCAAGCAGGCATATGAGTCTGCTGGTTTGGACACGGCATCAAAAATGCTGAGGCATCATGTGTACAGCCCAGGCTTCACCAGATAGATGAGCCTTATGTAGGCCCAAGCATTCAATTCGTGGGAGTGGGCTTGTGGCACTTAATTCCCATCTGTACTCCAGGCTATGGTAGGCCCAATCTTCTGTTTTAGTCCAGTAGGCAGACAAACGCAAAAATCCATTTGTTTTTTATGACCCAATGATCTCGGGTCAAGTTTCTAGTCAGGTTTGAGCCCTTGACTCTGCAGACTGGTGCTCTTTCGGGTTGGGCAGCAGGGGTTTTTCATCGGCAGGTGGTTGGTTGCTGCATATAGAGGTGCCTATCTGCTTTCGTCCTCACAGATCGTCTACACCTGATGTTCAGGTTAGGTTTCCTTGGATTTCTTTTCTTGGAGGATCCTCTTCTCTTTTTCTTCCATCCAGAGTGGTGGGGGTGTTGTTCGGGGCACGGAAGAGGATATGATGGGAGATGAGGGGAGTGACAGAGGGTTTCGTTGGTTTCATTTCCCAGGGGGGTGGCTGAGGGGGTGGCAGTTGATGCTTTCCTGAGGAGAAGGTTGGGGGTAGCGAGAGGTGTAGGGTTACAGGAGGGGTGTTTCTTATCCGCTGACCATTCGGATGGGTTAGGATTAGAAGTGGCATGGATGTGCTTGATCGCGCTCCATTGGGGATGTTTTCATCGCATGGGGAGTTTGAACAATTTCTGGTCCTTGGGGAAGAAGCCTAACCCAGACTGATCTCAGCTTGGGTTTTGAAAAAAATTGAAGTGAGCAAATTGTTGGTGTGACTTTCGAAGGCATGGAAACAAGGCAATGGCACTTTTCAGTGCTCTTGAGGTGAGGGCTCGACTGGTAGGAGTGCTGAGAAGGTCAGTTTGGATCGGAGGAGGTCGGAGGCGGAGTTGGAAAACTTGTAGTGATCGGTCAACTATGATAACAAAGGTGGGCAGTGTGGCATTGTGTAGGGACAGAAAGAAAAGGGGTTCTCTACTTATTTGTTGAGGATTAAGATTGTGTTGTAATGTGAGGGGTTTGAATTCGGAGCCTAGGCGATTAGGGGTAAAGTTCCTACTACGAGACTGGAGAGCGGATGCAATGTGCTTTGTAGAAACCAAGATGGAATCTTTGTCATCTTTAGTATTGCAAAGCATTTGGAGTGATCGGTTGGTGGACTTCTTTTTTCTCTTAGCGGAGGGCAAGGGGGATATTGTGGTTGGCTTGGAGAAGTACTGAGAAGGTCAGTTTGGTTCGAAGGAGGTTGGAGAGGAAGTTGAAAAACTCAAACTGTTCAGTTAACTATGATAACAAAGGGGTGGATAATGGCGTTGTGGAGGGGCAGAAAGAAAAGGCTTTCTCTACTTATTTGTCAATGAGGAATGAGGATTAAGATTGTGCTGGAATGTGAGGGGTTTGAATTCAGGGCCTAAGAGATTGGGGATTAAGTTCCTCCTACGAGGTTGGAGAGCGAATGTAATGTACTTCATAGAAACTAAGATGGAATCTTTGTCATCTTTAGCATTTGCAAAGTATTTGGAGTGGTCGGTTGGTAGACTTCTGTTACCTTTCAGCGGAGGGAACAGGGGAGGTACTATGATGAGGTGGGATGAAAGGGTGGTTATAATGAAAGTGAAAGAGGCGGGGCATTTCCATCCCTTGCCTTTTTCGTTGTGTTGAGGATGGACGTTTCTAGTTAGGGAGGAGTTGTGGAAGGAGAAGTGGGAGATGCTTGGTGTTGTGGCTTTTCAGATGGGATGGGCCCTACTGTATGGACCTTTTTTCCGGGGGTTGCTTTATCTGGTGTAACAACCAAAGCCCCCAACCATGTCTCGTATTAATCGGTTCTTGATATCTAAAGGGTGGGAGGAGCGTTTCTCCTCGGCTCAATTGTCCCTGCCCAAACCTCTCTTAGATCAAGCTCTGGTCGTTCTTGACAGAGGAGTAATCCTTTAGGGGAAGTCTCCTTTTAGATCTAAGAATGTGTGGCTTCAGGTGGAGGGCTTCTGAGATAGAGCTCCGAGCTGGTGGAGTGGTTTCATAGTGGAGAGAAATTCTGTCTTTTGTTATAGCTAAGAAACTGAAGTTGCTGAAGGTAGAGCTTAAAAAGTGAAATTTTGAGGAATTTGGTAGATTAGATCCGCAGAAAGGTATGGTTGTTGCAGACATTCGTTGCCTGGATGTGAAGGAAGTGGTATACTTCTTGGTGACGAGAGGTCTTAAAGAGAGGTTTTGAAGGGGGGGTCCACAACGGCTGCAAAGTTGGCGGAGATTTGTTGGAGACAGAAATCTTGGGCACTTGAATGAAGGCAGGGAGCAAGATTACTGGCTTCTTTCATAAGTTGGCTAATGCTCACAGATGGGTTAATTTAATTGGGAAAGCTTAGGTAAATGATGAGCTTCTGACTAAGGAAGAGGATATTAGAGCAGGCATTGCTAGTTTTTTTCACCGGCTTTACCAAGAGGACAGAGCTTGGAAGCCGCGGCTTGATGGGCTCCTGGTTGAGTCCATTGCTAGGGAGGAGGCAGTTCGGCTAGAGCATCCCTTTTCTGAGTAGGAGGTTGTCAGAGCCTTGGCTGAGTTGAGTGGGGATAAGGCCCCTAGGTCCAATGATTTCACCATTGCATTTTTCAGCATTGTTGGGTTGTGATCAAGGTAGAGGTTATGCGCATATTCCACTTTTTCTTCAGTCATGGGTCCTTTGAAAAGAGCCATAACTCCTCTTTCGTTACTTTTATTCCTAAGAAAGGTTGGGTAGTGGATGCTCGGCTTATTTGCCAATTGTTTGGCTACTAAAGGAAGAGGTTAGTTCACAACTCATTTTAAATAAATTTAAAAGTCATTGTATGAAATGATAATAATACACTTAATAAAAAGTTAGAAAATTTATATTCTCACTCCTATTTTTTATAACACATGGACATGTTTTTTAATACACTAAAATATAAACTTTAGAGTGCACTTATAAAGAAGTAGAGTATAAATATCATTTTTTAAAAGTAAACTCTTTTATAAAAAACAAAAAACACTATTAGCATCTCAAATAGACTTCAAAGTCAAAAGTGAAAATATTTTATAGAAAATAAAAAATTTGTTCACATCTTAAACGAACATGAAAATTTTAATGTTTATATTTTTTTTATCTATTTCCCTATTATTATAATAACTATTTTTTTCTAAAAAATAAGTTGGCTCAACCTCTAAAATTTTTGCTAAAGTGTAGACTTCCAGGCTTAAAGGCGTGCTCAACTCAGTGATATCTGAGTTGCGAGGGTGGGAGACAGATTTCGAGCATATTTCTGGTGGCCAACAACGCAACACTTCATTGATTCCAGAGTTGAGTGAAATCCTTAGTGTTATTTGTAAATTAGATATTGAGAAAGCTTATCATCACAATAACTGGAATTTCCTCCTTTACATAGAGAATGCGTTTTGGGGATAGATGGAGATCTTAAATTAGTTTTTGTAATTTTCTAGTGTCGCTTTCAGTTCTTGTGAATGGTATCCCAGTAGGGTTCTTCCAAACCTCAAGATGGCTCAGACAAGGAGACCATTTGTTTCTGCTCCTATTTACTGTGGTTATTGAGGTGGTCCATCGGTTGACTTGGGGTGCTATTCAAAATGGGCTTATGCATGGCTTCGAGATTGGTCGGGTTGCAGGAGTTTGTTGTCCATTTATCATCTTCTATATGCTGATGACACTTCAATTTTGCAGGAGTTAATCCAAGCCAGTTGGATGATCTTCAATGTGTTCTTCTTTACTTTGATTTTACTTTTGGCCTTAGGGTGAAACTTGCTATATCAAAAATCATCTTAGTTAGTGATGTCCAGAATGTTGGGGGTTGGCGGGGATTCTAGGGTGCAAGGATGGAGGTCTTCTTACTTCTAATTTGGATTCGAGGTTAGGGGCAAGGTTAAAGGTGCTGGCGGTTTGGGATGGGGTGGTTGAGAAGTTTCAGAAGAGGTTGGCTGGATGGAAGCATCAGTATCTCTCTAAGAAAGGCTATTTACTCTCCTCAAGAGTACTCCCTCTAGTCTCTCCATAGATTTTATGTCGGTTCATACTATCCTGGTGTTAGTGGCTAGGAAGCTCAAGCAGGTGAAGAGGGATTTTGATTGGGGTGGTTTGGGAGATGGCTTTAAATATCATTTAGTTGATTGGAGTAAGATTTGTTCCCCGATGAAGGATGGGGGTTTGGGCATCCGGAATCTTATCACCTTCAACAAATCCCTTTTGAAAAAATGGTTGTGGAAGTTTGCTATAAAGAGGAATAGCTCTAGGAGGAGGGTAATCGAATGCAAATATGGATCCTTGGTGGGGGATTGGAGATCTAGGCAGGTAGATATCTCTCACGACAGGTGTCTATGGAAGGGTATTAGAAAAGATTGGGATGAGTTCTCCAAGTATATCTTTTTCGAAGTAGGGTCTGAAGACCAAGTTAGTTTTTGATCAGATGTGTGGAGTGGCGATGCTAATTTTGGTACAACATTTTTAGACATCTTTGCCTTGGCCTAGAGATAAGGAGGCTCATGTTGTGGATTATAATCATACTTCCATAGACAACTGCTTATGGGATATTAAAGCTAAGAAGGGATCATCAAGATTGGGAGTTAGATCAGTTGTTGGCTCTTTTGGGCATCATGTACGATCATTGAGGTGGAAGAGGTGGGGTGGTTGTGGTACAGTAGAGAGGGGATCATAGGGGGAGCTTCTATGGGAGTCTGTTGGGTAGTCAGAATGTGTCATTTTCATGGAAGAGTATTTGGAAGGTGAAAGCCCCTTTCAAAGGTTTTTCTGATGCATTACTGCCAATGGAGGATTGGAGATCTACGCAGGTAGATATTTCTCACAACAGGTGTCTATGGAAGGGTATTAGGAAAGATTGGGATGAGTTCTGCAAGCATATCTTTTTCAAAGTAGGGTCTGAAGACCAAGTTCAGATGAGTGGTGTGGCGATGTTGATTTCGGTAAGACATTTCTAGACATCTTTGCCTTGGCCTAGGGATAAAGAGGCTCGTGTTGTGGATTATAACCATACTTCCATAGACAACTGCTTATGGGATATTAAAGCTAAGAAGGGATCATCAAGATTGGGAGTTAGATCAGTTGTTGGCTCTTTTGGGCATCATGTACGATCATTGAGGTGGAAGAGGTGGGGTGGTTGTGGTACAGTAGAGAGGGGATCATAGGGGGAGCTTCTATGGGAGTCTGTTGGGTAGTCAGAATGTGTCATTTTCATGGAAGAGTATTTGGAAGGTGAAAGCCCCTTTCAAAGGTTTTTCTGATGCATTACTGCCAATGGGAAGATCCTCACTATTGATAACTTGAACTGGAGGGGCATGCACTGACTAACTGGTGTTATTTGTGTAAGGAGGGGTAATCTGTTGCTCACCTCCCTATCCACTATGACTCTGCGAAGGAGTTATAGGGTTTTGTTTTGCCTTTATTAGAGATGGATTGGGTTTGTGAGAAGAATATGGATGGGATTTTGTCGGAGTGGAGGGGAGACATAGTTTAGAGGAGGTGAAGGATAGAATCCTTATTAGTGGATTTGTTCCTTTTTGTAAAGGATCCTCTGTGTTCTCCCCTTCGAATTCTTTTTTTGTAGAGAGGTGGCATTCCCTTTATGACTTTTTTACATATACGTCTTATCCGAAAAACAAAAGTAGAAAAGTTTAAGTTGTGTGACACAAACGAGCATCCAAATCTGTTTGTTCGAAAACATAGAAAATTTGTATTTTGATGGTAAGTAACTCAATATAAATCGTTAGGAAATAATTATAGATGCTTGACGAGAAAACAGTTAAAAAGTCCAGTTCACACAACTCCTTAAAACCCAGGTATTAAAGAAATGAGAAATTGAGCCTAATAAACCACACTAGAGCTGTTCAAATTAACCGATTAATCCGTAAAACCGATCCGAACAGGTATAAACTGGTGGTTTGGTTCCGGTTCCCTTAAATAAAAAACCGTACACCACGATTCGGTTCTTGGTTCACTTTACGATTCCGATTTAAAACCGAACCAAACCGAACCGGAGAAATTATGTAAATAAATAAAATATATTATATATAATATGTTAATACTTTCCTAATTCTAATTCTGAGCCCAGCCCCAGCTATTATCTAATGAGTAACCCTAATTCCATTCCCTCAGTCTTCTCTAATTCTCTTTAGCGCCGCATCGAAGTAACCTAGCCAGACAGCCACAGCGGAGAAAGAGGAACTCTTCAATGGCACGACAGCGTACGACGGACGATGGAGAAACTCCACAAGGGCACGACGGCGTATGACGTACGACGACGAACGGCAGAGAAACTCCTCAAGGCACGATCGTCTCGTCGCTGATCTCTCTCTGTCGCCGATCTCTCTGTCGCCGATCTCTCTCAGACGCCTCTCTTCGTTGCCGATCTATCTTTGTTGCCGATCTCTCTCTGTCACCACGTCGGTTCGTCTCTTCCTCGCCTTCTCTCAATTCTTCACTGTTGAATGACTACACTTTGATTTTGTATAGGATGAAAAACTTAAAGCTCAAAACTTAAAAACTCATTTTGAATCTTTAATTTCATTGTTGAATGGCTGCATTTTAATTTTCCTTTATATTTTTTTTCCTAGTCATTGAATGGCTCATGGCTGCATTTTGATTTTGCTTGGGAATGGATTTAGATTTTTTTTGCTTGGGAATAGATTTAGATTTTTTTTGCTTGGGAATGTATCTTGCTGAATTTTGGTTGGGAATGCATTTTGCTGAATTTTGATTAAAACCGTTTACCGAACTGTGTCTGATCCGTTGTCACGAATCGGTTCCGGTCCAGTTCCATTACTTGAACGGTTCGGACACAGTTTCAAAAAACTTAGAACCGTTATGAACAATTCGGTTCTTGATTTTTTGAAAAACCGGTTCAATCTGGACCGTGTGCACCCCTAAACCACACAGAGGGGCTCAAACTAATCGATGTGAGACAATCCACTACACCCCATGGACCACAGTAGTCAGATACTCAGCACGCTGAAAAGCGAGCAATCCAGCTCTGATACAAAGTTGAAAAGCCTAACCTGCACAACTCCTTAAAACCTAGGTGTTAAGAAAATAAGAAACTGAGCCTTATAAACCACACAGAAGGGCTCAAACTGGGAGATGTGGAGCAATCCAACAAAAACAGATCCAACTAAATTTCTTCCTACAAACTTTCTCATACTTTATTCCCATTCAATAAGGCATAAACGACTTTAGAATCAATTCACTTATGAAAACAATGAGGTATCCTCTCACACCAATAAAAAGTAGTAATCCCCGGTGCACAAGGGTCTCACACATAGTATAATTTGGTACAAGTAGTAGGTAAGCACCCTTACCCCACTTTTGTGGAGAGGCTAATTCTTGTGAATCTACCCTCTAACACAACTTTGGACGTGGATAACAATTGCCGGTGTTATAGGACACAACACCACAAACAAATAAAAGAAAGAAAATACCAAATCCCTACAATCTTACACATTTGTCATAAGGGGTGGTAAAGTGCTGTCGAAAAGTGTCAACATAGTAGCACCTCATTTATTAGTCAAAAAAACATACTCTTCCATGAATCAATGTGGGGATCTATTTGCTACAACTCTGAACATAGCATTAGTCTAAAACCTAACGCATAAGGTCATCAAATGATCATATCATTAACATCAAATAATTGTGGTCTCACAAAACCCACCGAAGATCTTTCCCAAAGGCCTTTTGCAAGCTAATATCTCATATTTTATAATTGACATCCAGCCAGATTTGAGCAAGAGAGGAATAGTATAATCAAATGATCACCATAAATGCAGCCTAAACCCATTTAACTTGGGGTAGGATTGTTGATTTAAAATTGATTGTCGTGGCCATGGAAGGAGCCTAAACGCTAAAAAAATCATGCCTTTACCCATTGAGAAAACAATGATTTTGGAATGCTAAGCTCCTTGCCATTGCTTATTCAATGTTCAAGGAGCTCTCTACTACACATCGAGACAATTAGCCTTCTCGAGAGTTTCACAAATTGCCTACTGCTCATCTTCAAAAGTGGAAGTAATGATTTCAATCCAAGCTTAGGTGCACAAATATCTAAGGTGTATTTTACCACCGCCTTAATTTAGATAGGATTCATCAGAGCCATTCATCCTAGCAAGGACTATAATTTTAGAATTTAACTAACATAGTCTAACAATAACAAGAACAACAAATTAACTAGCAATTGTACTATGGCAGGGTTCTATCAAACTCCAATCTGAAATTATCAAGAAATAAATCACTCATGTTTAGCTTGGTTCATCAATTTGTTGAGCTTTGAAGGATAAGAAAAGAAACCCAAAGGGAATCATCATTCCTTCTTTGGTTACAACATAAAACAAGGAAGAAAGAAAATTCAATGCAACTATTTGACAAAAATTCAGTTCTACATAACAATACTACTTATTTTTCAGCTATTTATATCATCTCAAAAAAATATAGGGGCACAAAATTGTTTCCTAGGAAGCACGGATACGAAAACGAGATACGGATATAATACGATACGAATACGGTAATACAACAAAATTAAAAAAAGTAGAATACGGATACGGCTAGGATAAGTTTGTAAAAGAATTTATTTTATTTTTAGTAACGTATTATTTATAAAAATAAAACCCAAAGTAGAAGTAAATTCATTTAGTTTTTGCAATCGAACATTTAATGCATGACAAATAATCAAAATATTAGAAATTAAAAATAAATCACAAACTTATCACGTATTAGAGTTAATATAGTAAAACATATAATAAATTAAAATTTTAAAGCAAAAAATACCTTAAAAAAATTAAAAAATATAAAAAATAATAGCCATGCGTATTCTCACCGTATCCCTCACGTATCCTCTCATATTTTTCACGTATTCAAGTCGTATTCGAAATTTTTAAAAAAATATTGGATACTTATTTGGCGTATCGAATACGTATCATGCAGTATCGGGTGCATATCCATATCCGATACGCGTACGGAGCCTATTTTGAAGTATCTGTGCTTCATAGACAATTTCTGAAGTAGTTATATTGGAGTGACTAACAGGAACATATTAAATTGTCTGAAAATAGAAATCCATTTAATGAAATGATTGAGATAGCTATGGAATGAGCTTGCAATTGTGTGAAATGCTTCTTTCATTTAGTTTTTTCTTTTTTTATGCATAACATCAATGTTTTCAATCTCCCCTTTGTTTTTCCTTCTTCTTTTTATAAATTTTTATTTAAAAGAATTATTGAGGTATCCATGGAGTTGTTTTGCAACTGCAACATGCATCTTGCTTTATTCATATATAATGACCAAGTTTTAATTTTCTTTCTTTTTTTTGGATTCCAGTGCAACCATATTTTAGTACAGTAGAGCGATTGATTCTAGCAATTTGGGAAATTCTTGGTAGAAGGTTCCACACTAGTGAAAGGGATGTTTACAAAGCAATTTTGGGAAATCTAGTTTCAAACCAAAGGCCCAATTTCATGCAGTTTGTTCGTTGTTTTGTTTTTCTTGAATAAGTGTATGCTGGCCTGTATTTTCTGTTATTCTTAATTTAATGGATGTGCTGTAGTTGTTCGTTGTTCATATTTGATTTTAGCCGAGCTATTTATTATTGGTTGACACTAGGTATAGAATGATTTTAGTAGTTCATGTTCCAAATTCTCCTATTTTAAATTCCTTGCCTTAGCAATGAGAAAAGTACGGGGCCTTCAGGAGATCACTATATTCTTGGGTTGATCATTGAAAATTTGGGAAGCTTTTAAAGCCTTGTGATTTGTGCGTCATTCTCACCTTTATGGATGAAACCTTTGGATTCCAGCTCAAACTGTTTTGAAGATTCTCCCTATCCTCTTCCTTTTTCTCCTTTGTCATGGCATATTGGGGTCCGCTTCTTGGGAAATGCTTCAGGAACTGACTATGCTTTTATTATTGTTGCTCTCATCTGATGCTGTTGCTTTGGTTTTGTTGGCTTAACCTTGCTAATGTATCAGAAGTTCTGTTTCCTTTTGATCTGAAAATTTTAGTTGTCCTTTTTCTGGTTTGGTCTTTTGACAAAAACCTATTGCTTTTTTTACTTTGCTATTTAAAATAATTGTTTGATTTATTTTGTTTATGCAGGTATTGATGACACCAGTATCACGTTTGGACCTGTTGAAGGTATGGCATTGGAATTAGTCTTTCCATATGCTACTTTGCATTTTATGCTTGACAATGTCTGGTTTTTTGCGTGATTGTGGTTATTTTCTTCTATGATTACATGAATTTTCTGTATTTCAATGTTTCTATCTGATCCATATCCGCGGGCATGCGCTTATTATTGAGGAAAAGGTTCTTCCAACATCTGAACAATGGTTAATGCCTACACTCTGCTTAGGAGCAGCTGACGCTCAGCTCAGTTAAGATTCCTTTCATGTTCATTTACTAGTTTTCTAAACCAAGCTTAAGCTTGGTTCTAAGTGCATGTAGCTTTGATGAGTTATGGGATCTTAAGCACTTTCATGGTAGTTGAGTGCTTAGAAGTGCCTCTTTATAAATCTTTGAGGCTGATCCTGCTAATCAAGAGTGTTGGATAGGGTGGGGATTAGGCTTAGACCTAACCATTGGCATTACTTGCAATTCAAATTTCCTCTAGACTCCACGTACTGTAATTCCTACGTTCATCAACTTGCTCTAATGTTTCTGTTAGCTTGGTTGTTCCCTCATTAGACGTAAATCTTTACCTCTGTCCGTGTTCTCTTTTTCTTTCTTTGTACTCTTCCTATCTCATTACTGCCATCCAGCATTTTGGAATTGATAGCTTTCCCTTTTTCTCCTGCAAAGAGAAACCTCCAATGCATGGTCCTAAAGTTTTGCTGCCTCACTCTCTCTAGCTGTTCATCATCATCATTTACATATTAAAAAAAAAAAAGGTTTTCATCATCATTGCCACCTCGTTATTTGTCACAGAGAAGTGGAAAATTCTTTCCTATCAAGATTTCTGATGCCTCTTCCTCTCTTGTGCACCCATTCTTCTATTGATCTTTATCTTGCAGTCATTGACTGCCTAGCTTCTCTTGGTGAGCACATCGCTTCATGTCACTACTCCAGTACATTATGCATTTCTTTTATGCCTTATCATTCAAGGGGCCATATATTGGAAATGTTAATGCATTTTGTGCCCAAAGAAAGCAGTTGTATTACCAATCATTAATGGGGCTTAAGGGAGTGTTCGGCAAAGCTTCCTGCTATAGCTTGTAGCTTTCTGCTACTAATTTTAGCTACAAGCTACAATTTATTCTAAACACTCACAACTTCTGCTACAAACTATAATTAATTTTTTTTCTATTTCAGTTACAAATTATAATATTTACCAAACATTCACAACTTCTGCTACAAAGTACAACTACTTTTTCTTCTATTTCAGTTACAAGTTATAAACACTTACAACTTCTTCTTCTATTTCACTCACAACTTCTGCTACAAAGTACAACTACTTTTTCTTCTATTTCAGTTACAAGTTACAATATTTACCAAACACTCACAACTTCTGCTACAAGCTACAAT
>JAUMHN010316533.1:0-18233 GCA_032360265.1 Heliamphora ciliata | reverse complement strand
CGGACAAACAACGCCAGAACCCAACTCATCGGTATTGTTGATCTCATGGAGGAAATCTCAACCATTGATGACTCAAAATACTGTACATTATCTGAACACAACCAATCAATCACTTCGGGATTAAGAGCATGTGCAATGCATAATAATATGAGATGTGGATCAATTCATATAGTCAATATAGAATTAATCATCCCGTTGATTCCGCTCAATACACTCCAAGTGTACTAACACATTGAGTTCGAACATCAAATTTCTAAAACCTGAATTCGATCCGTTCGACCTAGCTAAGACTAGCTACTATAACGATGTACTATAATCCTACCAATGGAATGTTCGGGTCCATTGCGATTGTGAGTCTACATGTATAATCTGTCAGAACCTTTGACCGATCTTCCGTGCAGTACGTACCAAGTCAAATACTAGACAGAATATACGGACTTTGGATTTATATGTTACAAACAAAAATAGGAAACCATAAATGCAAAATCATCTCAAATGTTTCTCATTAATATGCCAGGGATCCAGAATAAAGTACATAAAAGCATGACTTTTCAGTATATATTCCCAACAAAACTTGCCAAGTGAATACTACAGCCACTCAATTTTGTTAGCATTCTCGCTCTACCAAGAGCTAGAGGTACAACCATATGTACACAACGGTTAATGATCCTCAACTAATCACTGCAAAGGAACTCTGCGTTTCAATGCCAACTCCCTTATCAGCAAAGACAAGCGCACACATTCCTGGTCTACTAACTTGACCTCACAAAGAACACAATCCAGACGGTTCAACCATCATCCAAAACAAGCCACACCGACTAGATTACCATGACCAATCATGTTTACCACACTCACACGTACTCCTCTATAGTCGTCCACCATGGGAGAATACCAACCTCATCATGCAATTCTTTACGGTTCCCAACCGCAGGAGCAATCGGATCCCAAGTCACACACAGAGACATTCAGATGCAGAGCGTCTCACACCACGCATTGAAGCCACGAAGAATCCGTCTTCTAATCACCCAATCACGGCGACACAAGTCCCTAAGTCACAACTCCAAGGGTCACACGCGGGTATAGATCTATTGAGATTCCACAATCTCAGAACACAACTAAAACTTGAACCAATCAAGAACCTGGCATCTTCTTCCAACCGAGATGAAACAACTCGCACCAGACAATCGTCTACAAGATAATCGTCTACAAGAAAACTCTCTCTCTCCTTCCATCCAAAGGAAAGAAAAGAGCTAACAAGAAACCATGACCTAACCTCAGCGTACTGGAGTACTCCTCAACACGTAGCCTCTAAGAACTCTATAAGCCCTTCCTCGAGGCCATATTAACTACAGTCACACAACTGCTGTCAACCATGATCACGATACTCAAATTATCCACTACACCAAGCTCTCGACGCTCAGACCTTATTCACCATCCATCCGTATACCTAGTACAACACATACCATTGCGTCCAAGACCTCACTCCACAAGGTTGCACTTACTCACCTAACTCCTGCTAGGAAAACTACGATCACGTCACAGCCTTGAGCTCACGATTCAAGGCACAGCGTCAAACAAAGGGAAACCAATTCTGAGACCTTTCATTTAGAGTTACTAATAACTTCCCACAACCATGCAGACACGTTCTGTACTTCTGCTCTCAAAGCATACATCGATCACAGGCATCGTACCCTACGATTTCTCACCCATCACCCCAGGCCAACCAAACCACACGGTACATTGCTGAACCTTATAACTCCACACTTCGTTCCCATGGGCAAATAACATACCCATTTCTGAACCTAAGGTGGAATACAAACAACCTCCAGACATATCATACCCAGGATATGTCATCTCAGCACTAAAATAACCACATGAACCTCGCACGATTTCCAACGTGATCTCCTAATCACTAGGATATCGACCAAACCACAGACTTGTATTCCCGTAGGAATCTCACAGAACTAATACTTGTCACAGGGACCCTTACACATTCCCATATAGCCGTAACCCGTGCTCTTCCCAGCATAATTGCAGCTCATACTCATTTCCACATCCTTGAGCTCATGCACTCGTAACTCAAGTCTCAAACCTCAAGGAGGTATACAATGTCAAAGGTTATTAGAACTACTCTGACTACCTACAACATCCTCAGATGCTATGTTGACTACCGTCAACATCCTGTCGATCACCATCACCCTTCTACTATCAGGGATATTCCCAGAACCATTCATGTCTTATTATTTCAGTATATACCCGATCAAGGATTACTATGCTCCCATCCACTAGTTCCCGTCTATACCCCATCCTGAGTACATGGCTCATGACATAGCATGGCTCACAATGTATCTAATCCATCACATGGCCAAAACCACGTACATTAAAACCCCAAAAGGGATTACCACGCTCCTCAGATCTTCCACCAATCTAGTCATAATGATTGATTCTCAGGGTCTCTGATACCACATCACCCGAATACAACTGCAACTCTCGAGAGGAGTCAGCTACCTAAGACAAAGCCATCAATCATACTTCAACTATACATGAACAAAACTCGGCTCAAACAATTAACAGTTTGCCAACTGAGGCCAACCTTACACGGCTGAACCCAACTCACTGATGAATTCCACAACATACCCAGCGATAGACGCTCAACCCATAACCCTGTCTCTGCAACCATTACTACAACCACTGCAATCGAGTCGCACATCCAAGACCCATACCACGGTCTCGTCGTCTCTAAGGGTGTATAAGTCATATATGAAGAAAGCATGAAACACGATAACCTAAGGTGGATCTATCATGTTACTTCTACCACATACCACATAGTCATGCTAACACATAGCCACGATGATCATGCTGACACAACATTGATACCGAGGAGAATCGATAAGAATGACGCATCACTTTGGATAATCTACTTAGATTCCCTGCTAGAAATCACATCCATGAAACGTGTTTCTAACTTGGCTCCCAAGTTTGTTAGTCCAAACACCCGAAGGCAAGACTAATCAATCATAAGGTCCAACCTCCATGCTCACATATATACGACATCAACATACTCAAATTCCAAACACAGGCAACCAAGTACACACACTTCCTCACAAGGTGATGTACCCTCCTCCCACAGCTCATAGGTATTCGAACCCGGTGCTCTGATACCAAGTTGTCATGCCCCAAACATCGGGTCACGTAAAAAGCCACAAAACAACTACCAAATCACCCAAACACAAATGAATGGAAAACCCCAAAAACCAAAAAAGACTAAAATCCTTATAAAAATGCACTACTGAGGGTTTAGTTGATTTAAAAGAGTAGCCAAAAGACTACAGTTACAGCCCACAAGCCAAGCCTTTCTAAAGAAACAAAATACATGTTTTAAACAAGAAAATCTTTAGTTTTAAAAGAAGTTTAGGCCGTTCCCAAAATCTACCTCGAAGCACAAGAGTTTATATGAAGCAAAAACTATTTGAAAACTCCGTTTGCAAAACGTTGAACCAAGCAATGAAAAAGGTAGTAAGAAACTACGAAAAATAACAATCAACCCAAGGTTCCCTCGAAAGCATTAAAACATGCATACATCCATAATAATAACATATGATTTACAACATGTTACAAATAAACATGAGACATATACAACAGGTATAAACTACCTATCAAGACAAACATTGGTCTTGACATCAGCCACCTCTGGGCTCCACCGGGTCAACCTACAGGACCCCGCTTACCTGAAAAGGTTTTACAGTAAAATCCCATACCGTGAGCCGAAGCCAAATAGAAACAGACGATAAAGCTGTAAAGCAGGTTATGCAATCATAAGCATACAAGCTCAACCACAGGAGCTAAAAAGGTTTTACGTCATAAAATCCCATGTTTTCCCATCAAACTCCCAAAATAGTTTTTCCTTCACAACCAAGCATTTAAACAATGCAAAACCACATTTTACAGTTGAAGGAAAACAGTAACCAAAATGTCATTTTCCCACTCGGATCATACACCAAGGAAAGATAAAAGATATTATCCACCCGGAACACACACAGCCGAGGAAAAAAAAAACAATATGCACCACTCGAGCTACACCACCAAGGAGAAAGAATAAAACAGATCCATTAGGAACACGCAGCCGAGGGTCAAGCAAATGAATTGTGAGACCCTGACCCTTTTTAATTTTTGATGTTTCAACGTGTTGTTTATTGTTTTTACAATAGCATGTTTATGTGCATTTTATGCATGTTCGAGTTTAAAAATGCATGTTGGGTTCGAAACCGGGACCGTTGGGTGTTGTGGTGAGGGTTTTAAAAAAAAATAAATAAAAGATATTTTCGTGGCCTGTATATATCTAGCCTTAGATATTTTGGAGGAGATATTTTCTTTTGGGAAGCTTGGAGGCTAAGTTTCCTTTCCAAACAAAAACCTCTGCCTTCTCTCTAGATTTTCTTGGGGCCAAGGCATTGTTTTTGGAGATCGAGTAGCGGATCCTTGCTATCGGCATCGAAGGCTACTCGTTCATTCAGACGGAATTTCATTTCGATGAAGTTCATTTTTCACGTAGTTCGAGGCGTCGAGTTTTTAACTCAACGAGGTAGGATCCTAGATTATTTTCTCTTTAAAGGATGCTACGTGCAATTATATGTGTTTTTACCATTTAAAAATGCATGAAAAGTTGGTTTATTTATGGAAAGTTGGCTTTTTTTTGAAAAGTTGGATTTTTGTTCAAAATCATTTTTGAGTTGATTTCGGTTAGAGAAAAAGGGGTTTGAGGCTTTCCTTTTGGTGTATCTTTGTTGTTTCAGGCTTGTGTATGTCCGTGAGTTGTTAAAGGGGTGTTTGGATGTTTTAATTTGGGGCTGAGAAGCTTTTTTCGTAGCTTGAGTTTGCTTTCCGCCATCGCTCTATAGTCTGTTCTGAAATTTGAAAATTTTTCTTTTTGTGTTGACACATTTTCTGTTTGTGTCGACCTCTCTGATGTTTGTGTCGGCACCTTTCCGTTTGTGTCGACCCTTTTCATGTTGTTTGTGTTTGACGCTTCAGTGGTTAATTACAATGAACTCTCTGTTCTTTTGTGTCGACACATTTTCTATTTCTGTCGACACCTTTTGCTATTGGTGTCGACACATTTTCTGTTTGTGTAGACACATTTTTTCTTTTATTGGAGTTGTGCATTCTGTTGCTGTTTGTGTCGACACATTTGCAGCTTGTGTCGACACCTCCGCGATTTCTGTTAACACCTTTTCTGTTTGTGTCGACACCTTCGCTAGTTGTTAAACTATTTTCTTTTGGTCATATCTTTTTCATTTGGACTCGGAATTGGGTCGTTTTTGTGTTCAAATTGAAGCCCCAGAAATCTTCTTTCCAATAGTACCTTTCTCACAATAAAATTCTTTTTGTAAAAAAAGTTTTGGTCAAAAGAGTGAGGGTATGTCAAAATCTCTTAATCGTTTTCAGCCGTTTTTGGCCAAGTATTTGGGAAAAGCTTATTCTTTCATCCTTGTTGGAACTTTTTACCAATTTCTTATTTTTTGGGCGTTTGTTGATGGATGATGTGGCAGTTGGCCTTTCGGTCTTTTATACATGTTTAACGTATAACTGTTTGAAATGCTTTATATAGCATGTTTTATGTTTAAACCTTGTTTTGGGTCAAAAGCATGTTTTTTTCTTTTCTTGGTTTATTACATTATAGGACTTATGGTTGGATGATTTTCAAAGGATTTTCTTGAAACTTTGAAAATGGTGCAAGACGATGGTTTTTGTTGGAAAATGATTGGTTTAATTGAAATTTCAACATTTTATGTTTTGGAGGTTTGGAGCTTGCCTTCGGGGTTGAGTCTCAGGTTTTGAAACGTTTTGTTAAAAATTGGGAAAAATATTTTGAAATATTTTTGTTTAATCTCCATGTTGATGGATGGATCTAAATACATGTATAATGTATTTTGTGGAAAGATTTTTCGTAGTTGAGCTACGGTTCGATTTTTAGAAGATTATCTAGATGTACCGGAATGACGTGTATTTAGCACGAGTTACCCTCGGAGTAAGTCCAGAAACGTGCGCAGCATAGGTACTTAGGTCCTTTGGGTTAGTTCTCGTAAATTGAGACGATTGGGTGCTTAGTTCCCTCGGGTTATCGCCCGTAAATTAAGTGATTCGTTATGGTGCTCTGTATAGAACTTGTCATTATCTTGCGAGTCTTGAACGGCTGGGGTCTCGGGTAATGGACAAGTGTCTATAGTTGCTACCATTATCTGTGTGACAGAGTCGGTACATAGGATCTTATTCTTCTTTTTCACGATGGTACATTCTGCGAGGGAACATTGTTTTGATTACTGTTTTTCCTTAACTGTGGTTGATCATTTGCATTAGTTGCAATACCTAGTTTGAAGGATGAAAACATGGATTTTATGAAATAAAACCATTTTGGGTTCAGTGGTTGAGTTTAGCTCCCACCCTATACGATTGCATATTTCTTGCTTTACAACTTTATAGTCTGTTTCTATTGGGTTTCGGCTCACGGGTGGGATTTTCTATAAAACCATTTTCAGGTGAACATGTGGAGTCGACCTAGATGCGTGAGATGATGGAGGACTCACAGTAGTTTCCTATTTTAACATGTACTTTTACATGTGATGCCTATTTCAGAATGCGAGTTTTGTACACCTTGAGGCTATATAGTTATTCATGTCTGAACTGCATGTTTATTGTTTATGAGAGCTGAACTATGGGGATCTGTTATCCAAATGTTGTATATTTTTTAGTTGATGGTTTTCCAACTACAAATCTTATTTTCATAAATGATTTTTGGTGGGCTTTCGCGTGACCCTAGTGTTTGGGGCATGACAAATTGGTATCAGAGCTCTGGGTTCGAATACCTATGAGTTATGGGAAGAGGGTGCATCACCTTGTGCGGATGTGCATGTTCTTGATTGCCTGTGTTTAAGCATTTTCTTACATAAGCGTGGTAGCCTGTGTAGCATGATGATTGTGTGTATGGGAGTATAGTGGTTGGACCTTAAGATTGATTAGTCTTGCCTTCCGGCGTTTGGACTAACAAATTTGGGAGCCAAGTTAGAAACGCGTTTCACGGACGTGATTTCTAGCAAGGAATCTAAATAGGTTATCTAAAGTGACGAGTCATTCTTGTCGGTTCTCCTTGGTATCGATGTTGTGTCTGCATAATCATTGTGGCTATGTGTTAGCATGATTATGTGATACGTGTTAGAATAATATGATAGATCGACCTTAGATTGTCGTGTTTCTTGTTTTCTTTCTTTATAACCTGTATACCCTTTGAGACGATGGAATCGTGGTTTGGGTCTGAGATGTGCGACTCAATTGCTATCAGTTGCAGAGGTAAGATTATGAGTTGAGTGTCGACTGCTTGGTGTGTTGTGGAACTCGTCAGTGAGTTGGGTTTAACCATGTGATGTTGGCCTCAGTTGGTAAACCATTGAGTGTTTGAGCAGATTTTTGTTCAGGTGTAGTCGAAGTATGGTTGACGGCTTTGGCTTGGGTAGCTGGCTTCTCTTAAGAGTAAGTTACCAGAAGTTGTATATGTGTTATGGATAGCCTTGTGAGTAGAGGCTATAGGGTGTTGGAGACCCTAGGAAATCAGTGGTTCTGATTGGTTCTGTGGATAGTGATAATCCCTTTCGGGGTTTTGGGTGTATATGGTTCGGGCCGTGTGTTGGATTAGAAACGTCTTAAGCCATGCTATGTCATGAGCCGTGTACTCAGGATGGAGTATGGACGGAATGTAGTGGATGGGAGTGTGATAATCCTTGGCTAGGCGTATGCTGAGATAGCAGAATGTGAGTGTTTCTGGGGATATTCCTTGGTAGTCAAGATGTTGTCGGTAGTCCAAGTAGTCTGATGACCTTGAACGTTGTATACTTTCTTGAGCTTGGAGAATTGAGTTTCGAGTTAGTGAGCTCAAGTTTATGAGGACTGGTATGAGTTGCAGATATGCTGGAAAAAACATGGGTCGCGACTGTGTTGGAATATGTAGGGTTTAGATTATGATTCTAACAGGCGACGAGTAACAATTCTGTGGGATTCCTACGAGAACGCAGGTTTGTAGTTTGTCCTTTATTCTAGCGATTAGGAGATCATGTTTGAGAACCGTGCCGGGTGCTTGCGGTTGGTTAGTGCTGAGACGATGTATCCTGGGTGTGGTATGTCTAGAGGTTGTTTGTGTTCCACCTTGTTCAGAGATGGGTATGTTGTTTGCCTATGGGAATAAAGTGTGGAGTAATAAGGTTCGGTAATGTACCATGTGATTTGGTCTGCCTAGGGCGATAGGTGAGAAATCGTGGGTACGATGCCTGTGGTCGAGGTGTGTTTTGAGAGCGAAAGTGCAGAAGGTGTCTACATGGTTGTGGGAGTTATTAGTAACTCTGGATGAGGGGTCGCTTGATTAGGTTTCCCTTACTCGGAGTGACCGTGACATGATCGTGGTGTGCCTAGCAGGAGTTAAGTTGTGTTCCGCAACATTGTGAAGTGAGGTTTTGGGCACAATGGTATGTGTTGTACCAGGTATGCGGATGGATGGTGTTCATATGTGTGAATAAGGTCTGAGCTTCGAGAGTTTTGTGTAGCTGATGATCTGAGTATTGTGATCAGAATAAACGGCAGCTGTATGACTGTAGTCGATGTGGCCTCGAGGTAGGACTTTCAGAGTTCTTTAGAGGCTAAGTGTTGAGGAGTACTGGGAGTAAGCCAGCAGTATGTTGAGGTTTGGCTATGGTTTCTTGTTGGCCTTTTTCTTTTCTTTGGATGGAAGGAGAGAGAGAGTTCTTGTAGACGATTGTCTGGTGCATGTTGTTTGCGAGTTGTTTCATCTCGAGTGGACAGAGATGCCAGGTTCTTGAGTGGTTTAGGTTTTGGTTGTATTCTGAAACTATGAAATCTCAGTGGATTTATATTCGTGTTGTGACCCTTGGAGTTGTGACTCAGGGACGTGTATGTTCGTGGATGGGCGTCGTGTCAGGTTCTAGAGTTGGATGTTTGTGTTATGTTCGTGGATGGGCGTCGTGTCAGCTACGTGGTGGCGTTGTTAGCATCAGCAAGGTAATGATGTGGTATCAAAGTCGGTGGTTGTCTAGCAATCGTTAGGACTTGAGTAAAGTTTGTGCATGTAGTATGTGACTTTGTGTGACCGATGTCAGGTTTTGATGTCATGTGTTTGAACTCGTGGAAATAGTCCTTGGTGTGCATTGTGAGGTGTGATTGAGCCGGTATGTGGCAGTGAAACGAGGGTGATAGTCTCTATGTCCAGGAGTAAAGAGTGTATGGAATTATGTACCATGGTAGATTGATCTCGTGTGATACGTTTTTCGCCAAAGTGGTTTGTGTTCGGCGAGAGTTAGGTTTCGAGGTTTGGCAGCATGACTTGGATCGTGATCTAACGTTTTATGGATGTTTCATGGATGATAGCAGTGTCAGTGGAACTTGCTCGTGCGAGTAGTCAGCATGGAAGTTGATTCATAAAGTCATGTTTACCTTGTGTGACAACAGTTTTGGGGGTTCCAGTTGCTGGGACATTTTTTTTGATGTTATACAGTGTTGTTGGGTTTGCATCAGAGATTATTGATGGTTGACGAGCTAGCGTTGGCATGAGTTTCAGTATTGAATTTCGGGGACGAAATTCCTTTAAGAGAGGGAGAGTTGTGAGACCCTGACCCTTTTTAATTTTTGACGTTTCGACGTGTTGTTTATTGTTTTTACAATAGCATGTTTATGTGCATTTTATGCACGTTTGACCTTAGAAATGCATGTTGGGTTGGAAATCAGGACCGTTGGGTGTTGTGGTGTGAGGGTTTTTAAAAAAAAAAAGATATTTTCGTAGCCTATAAATATCTAGCCTTAGTTATTTTGGAGAAGATATTTTCTTTTGGGAAGCTTAGAGGCTAAGTTTCCTTTCCAAACAAAAACCTCTACCTCCTCTCTAGATTTTCTTGGGGCCCGGGCTTTGTTTTTGGAGATCGAGTAGCGAATCCTTACTTTCGGCATCGAAGGTTACGCGTTCAACCAGACAGAATTTTGATTCGACGAAGGTCGTTTTTCACAGAGTTTGACGTGTGGCATTTTTAACTCAATGAGGTAGGATCCTAGCCTATTTTGTCTTTAAAGGGTACTACGTGCAACTATGTGTTTTTACCGTTTAAAAATGCATGAAAAGTTGGTTTATTTATGGAAAGTTGGTTCTTTTTTTTGAAAAGTTGGATTTTTGTTCAAAATCGTATTTGGGTTGATTTCAGCTGGAGAAAAAGGGGTTTGAGGTTTTTCTTTTCGGTGTATCTTTGTTGTTTCGGGCTTGTGTATGTCTGTGGATTGTTAAAGGGGTATTTGGATGGTTTAATTTGAGGCTGATAAGCTTTTTTCGTAGCTTGAGTTTTCTTTCCGCCATCACCCTGTAGCCTGTTCTGAAATTTGAAAATTTTGCTTTTTGTGTCGACACATTTTCTATTTGTATCGACCCCTCTGATCTTTGTGTCGACACCTTTCCGTTTGCATCGACCCTTTTCATGTTGTTTGTGTTTGATGCTTCAGTGGTTAATTACAGTGAATTCTCCGTTCTTTTGTGTCGACACATTTTCTATTTGTGTCGACACCTTTTGCTGTTGGTGTCAACACATTTTTTCTTCTGTTGGAGTTGTGCATTCTATTGCTATTTGTGTCGTCACCTCCGCGATTTGTGTTGACACATTTTCTGTTTGTGTCGACACCTTCACTAGTTGTGGAACTATTTGCTTTGGGTCATATCTTTTTCATCCGGACTCAGAATTGGGCCATTTTTGTATTCAAATTGAAGCCCCAGAAGTCTTCTTTCCAATGGTACCTTTCTCACAATAAAATTCTTTTTGTAGAAAAATTTTTGGTCAAAAGAGTGAGGGTTTGTCAAAATCTCTTAACCGTTTTTCACCCGTTGTTGGCCAAGTATTTGGGAAAAGCTTATTCTTTCATCCTTGTTGGAACTTTTTATCAATTTCTTGTTCCTTAGGAGTTTGTTGGTGGATGATGTGGTGGTTGGCCTTTGGGACTTTTATACATGTTTAATGTATAACTGTTTGAAATGCTTTCTATAGCATGTTTTATGTTTAAACCTTGTTTTGTGTCAAAAGCATTTTTTTCGCTTTTCTTGGTTCATTACATTATATGACTGATGGTTGGATGGTTTTCAAAGGGTTTTCTTGAAAACAGTGGAAGATGGTGGTTTTTATTGGAAAAAGATGGGTTTAATTGAAATCTCAACATTTTATGTTTTGGAGGTTTGGAGCTTGCATTCGGGGTTGAGTCTCAGGTTTTGAAACGTTTTGTTGAAAACGGGAAAAAACATTTTGAAATGTTTTTGTTTGATCTCCATGTTGATGGATGGCTCTAAATACATGTATAATGTATTTTGTGGAAAGATTTTTCGCAGTTGAGTTACGGTTTGGTTTTTAGAAGATTATCTAGATGTACCGGGATGACGTGTATTTGGCACGAGTTGCCCTCGGTGTAAGTCCAAAAACGTGCGCAGCGTAGGTACTCAGGTCCTTCGGGTTAGTTCTCGTAAATTGAGATGATTGGGTACATAGTTCCCTCGGGTTGTCGCCAGTAAATTAAGTGATTCGTTATGGTGCTCCGTATAGAACTTATCATTATCTAGCGAGTCTTGAGCGACTGGGGTCTAAGGTAATGGATAAGAGTCTATAGTTGCTACCATTGTCTGTGTGACAGAGTCGGTACAGAGGATCTTATTCTTCTTTTTCGCGATGGTACATTATGCGATGGAACAATGCTTTGATTACTGTTTTTCCTTAACTGTGGTTGATCATTTGCATTAGTTGCAATACCTGGTTTGAAGGATGAAAACATGGGTTTTATGAAATAAAACCATTTTGGGTTCGGTGGTTGAGTTTAGCTCCCACCCTATATGATTGCATATTTCCTGCTTTATAGCTTTATAGTATGTTTCTATTGGATTTCAGCTCACGGGTGGGATTTTCTGTAAAACCATTATCAGGTGAACATGTGGAGTTGACCTAGATGCGTGAATTAATGGAGGACTCGCAGTAGTTTCCTGTTTTGACATGGACTTTACATGTGATGCCTATTTCAGAAAGCGAGTTTTGTATGCCTTGAGGAGATATAATTATTGATGTCTGAACTGCATGTTTATTGTTTATGAGAGCTGAACTATAAGGATTTGTTATCCAAATGTTGTATATTTTTGAGTTGATGGTTTTCCAACTGCAAATCTTATTTTCATAAACAGTTTTTGGTGGGCTTTTGCGTGACCCTAGTATTTAGGGCGTGACATGAATCCTATGTACCGACTCCGCCACAAAGGGATAGAGGTAGCAACTATAGATCCCTGTCCATTAACTAATCCCCAGACATCATGAGACCGGTTAGATAAACACAAGTTCTATACGGAGCACCACAACGTAAATGCTGACTTTATGGGCTCAAAAACCCGAGGGACAAAAGCACCCAACTAACCTTCTTTACGGGAATTACCCTGAAGGATAACAAAGGTACCTACTCTGCGCACATTTCCAGACTTTCACTGAGGGCAACTCATGCCAAATACCCATCATCCCGGCATATCTACGAATCATTTAAAAATCGAACCGTAGCTCAACTACGAAAAATATTTCCATAAAATACATTATACATGTATTTAGATCCATCCATCAACATGGAGATCAAACCAAAAATATTTTCAAAATACTTTTTTCCGTTTTCAACAAAATATTTCAAAATTGAGCCTCAACCCAAAGCTTAGCTCCAAACCTCCAAAACATAAAATGTTGAGATTTTTCACAAAACCATCGTTTTCCAACAAAAACCACTGTTTTCCACTGTTTTCAAGAACACCCTTTGAAAATTATGAAATCACACGTCATACAATGTAATAAACCAATAAAAGTGAAAAACATGCTTTTTACCAAAAAACCAACGTTTAAACATAAATATGACATTTCATGCATTTTCTACCCGGTGAAAACACATATAATTACATAAAGCACCCTTATACAACAGTAGGGTCTAGAATTCTACCTCGGAGAGTCAAAATTCGAAATCTCAAAAACTGAACCTTATCAGAATGAGAATCTATCCGGATATATACGAAGCCCCGGTACTAACATCGAGGATCCACTATCGGATTGCTGAAAATCGAGTCCTGGGTCCTCAGAAATCTAGAGAGAAGGCAGAGAGAACTAAAACTTAGCTTAGAAGTAATCTTTTCCAAAATATCTCCAAGCCTAATATTTATAGAAAAATGCCAAAATTCTCCAGTCAGTCGACTGGACCCCTAGTTCAGTCGGACTGAACAGCCTACTGAAAACATCAAAAATGCCCACTGCCACGGTCCAATCGACTGAACACCCTAGTTCAGTCGACCGAACTAGAAAATTTCGGTCCAGTCGACTGGGCCAACTCCTCCAGTTGACTGACCTTCTAAGCAGTGTGTTTTTCCGCGTAAAAATTAGTTTTTCAGCCCAAACGCCAGCCAAACAATCCTTAAAAGAATCCAAACACGCGCCAAGGGTGTACTTAAAACCTTCCGGAGGTTCCGAGATAATTCAAACACTTAATCATTCCAAAATGAATCGGGTCAGGGTCTCATAGCCCAACTATTTATTCACCCCTTATTTATCATAAAACCATTACTTTCTTTTCAGTTCATTAGTTCATTATCACAATCACATTTCATTTCATCAATTTAATACTGAACCGACGTCGGGTGCAGCTTATAGAAACCCCTCCCTATTCCCCCAATAGGTTACGCGAAGCCATTGGGTAATAGATAACTCTATAACTCAGCACGACAACCGCCTTTTTCGGTTTCCCTAAGGAACACCGACGGGTAGGCAACCCATGCACACCTTTTTGGGAACTAACCTGATGGGTAGGCACCCTACTTGCACAAGTTTTCGGTCTTTCACCGTGGAGCTAGTCAACCCCAATTTAATCACATCCATATCAATCATCCTCGGTTCAATATTTGATTAATCATATCAGCATTCATTAATCAACCGAATCTATCTCCCCAATTCAATTTCCGCATCATTTTTGTTCCATATTCAATTAACGTATTTACAAATTACTTTCTTTATTCATCGTATAAATCTTACTTTGCTCAGTTAAAATTAAAACCCTCAATTCATACGTTACATCATTTCCATTTAAATATCAATTTAAATAAATTCAAGATTTATTAAATCATAAGTCTCTAACACATTTTAATGATTTCCTTCATTCAACAACTATCCAACTCTCATGACTTCACAATCAATTTATAATTTCCCAATGTGATTCATATATATATGTAACGAACTTTAGAGTCTTCAATTTAAACTATCAATTTAACTCATTTAATTCAAAGTAACTAATTGAAATATTTCAACATATATAATAATCCCATTACAATCTTCTTATTCATATATGGTGTGATCACTTTATCTTTCATTATTACAATTTTAAATCATGTTTCATCAATAATCACAACTCGCATGCATCCACATATGTACAATCATCCTTGTATCCATTCCACCTTCATTAATTCAATTCTAAAAAGCCAAATCAATTTAACATAATATCAAATTAGAGAATCTATAGATAATCTAGAATTTTCATAGTTTTCATGTATTTCTCTCTCAAACTAAAATTTTAGTTCACTTTTGTTAAATCATGTTTTCTATACAATCTCCAACAATTAGAAAATTAAATCATGAATCTAACTTTCAATTCTTAAATAATCAATGTAGAAGATTCACGCGCACTCACTTGATATTATTATTTTTTGAATAATCACATTCTATTTAATTGACTTGGGATCTTTACCTGCTAACTTTCCAATCATGCATATAACCATGGAGTTAACTTTCAAGTCACTAATCAATAAACATGTGTTTCAAGTTTTGTTAAGTTCTACGCATGCCAACTCTTTAACCAATTTTCATTAAGTCGAATACCATACCAAATAATAAATTCCTCATTTTCCTCAACAATTGACAAATTATCCCAAGCTCATCGATTCAATACCTTTGTCAATTTCAAGCCTAACTTATTCACCAGTATTTCAATATTCATTTTTTCTACCCCATCTTCGAGAGTTTGAAACTTTACTACATGTCACGCCCCAAACTCTGGGCCACGTGAAACACCCATAAGCAACCAAACATGATACCCAACCGAGAATACACTCTCAAAATAAATCATACATGCATTGTATATAAGCGCCAAACGGCATATATTACAAGGCTCCAACGCCGAGAAAACATGTTACAACATATATGTAACAAAACTAGCAAAAGGGAAGACTACACTCTTCCACCTCCTCCAGCACCTCCAGATCAACCAGTGTGACCGGTACCTGAAAAAAAACAAATCCCACACCGTGAGCCAAGGCTTAGCAGAAACTAGACAAGCATGCAATATAAAAAAAACTAGCTAGGAAACCAAAGTGCAGCTTTAGACTCTCTTTCAAGCTTTAAAAACAGTTTTCACATGAAAACAGGAAAGCGAGGATACAACCATGTTTTTGACTCACTCACAGGAGCCTAAAAACAATTGAAAAGTGTTTTTAGATCGTGATTCACAAGACTCTTAAACAAAAATTAAAAATTGGTCTATCCGTCCCACAATGCGATACATGCAATCCATGATACATGCAACCGGCTCTCATACGCCGCAACCACAAATCTAACAACTTGCCCTCACACGCCGCAACCACAGCCCTAACGCTGAGATAAAGACCCGTACACAAACATACAATCCCAGGATAAAATCGTATACTATGGGCTAAAACCATAGACCAAACCACGGGGTAAAACAGTACACCGCGAGATAAAATTGCAAACCACGGAATAAAATCGTAAACCAGACCACGGGATGGAACTGCCGACTACGGATTATATCACGGGATAAAACCGCATGCCACGGGATAAGACCGCATACCACGGGATAATACCACATATTACAGGATAATGCTAAAATTAACGGGGTAACACCGAAAACTATGGGACAACACCGAACCTTCCTATGTATAACCTAATCAGGATTTAAATGCATATAACATATCACATACACCACATGCATGTGCCCCACAAATCCATCACATCCATGCCTAATAAAACTTTGAGTTCTACAGCATGCAACCACGATACACATAAAATATCATGCCATGTAATCCAGTTACATGAAGAATCAATTATAAATGCACATAGCCATATAACCCGACTAGACATCACAAACCACGCACCCGCCATTCGATACCCGAACGACCCGTCCACACATAGGGATAACCAACACCTAATCCAGAGATCAACACCAGAACCTCCCACAAACAATTCTCACCAGAACCCCATCTTAAACCAAACCACGAACCCACGCGTCGCGCACATAACTTGCACTCACACAACTGTGCCACAAACTTTAAACTAACCATGTGCATCACACCCGAGGATGACATCACATAAACACCCCGGGCCACCACACAACCCCTGAAACCACAACGCCATTAACCAAACCCCAAAAGAAATCCACAGGTATTTGAATCGATCAATTCCGATAAATCAATCAATTAAATACCATAGGATGCCATTCGAAAACCAAAACCCCAGCACTTCAGTCGACCGAACTAAGCCCCTAGTCGACCGAAGACCACACTAGAAAACCAAAAATTCCATAACACACGGTTCAGTCGACTGAACCCATAAGTTCGGTCGATCGAACCCCAAAATGATGATCCAATCGACTGAACCCAGAGGTTCGGTCGATCGAACCGTAAAACGATGATCCAGTCGACTGAACCCATAGGTTCGGTTGACTGAACTCACCCAGAAATCGTTTTTAAGCTACGGGTTCAGCCCGCCAAACCTCAAATCGAAGCCTCCAAACTCCAAATCAACACCCGTGAACATCCTCATGCCTAGGCCTAACACCAAGACCTCAAAAGAAACTCTCGGCACCCGATTCCATCCACCGAAATCGACAAAAATCTGGTTTTTAACCCAAAAATCCAACTTTACAAAAAATCAGATCTACTACAATCCGACCGGTAAAAAGACACCCAATTATCCATAGCACCCTTATAACACATACAAGTTTAGAATCCTACCTCGGTGAGTTTAAAACTCAACACCTCAAACCACGTGCAAAATTGAGCTTTGCTAGAATAAAAATCTGACCGGATGGTGGCGTAGCCCACGATGCCAAAAGTAAGGATCCGCGGTTGGATCGTTGAAAATCGGGCCCCAGGCCTTTGAGAACTTAGAGAGAAGGCAGAGAGAAAACGGAAAACTTAAGAGTTAAGTTTTGAAAAATATCTTTTTTAAAATATCTTACTCCAGATATTTATAGGCCTCCAAAATATCTTTTTTTGAAAATTTTAGAGATTCGCGCAACAACGGCCCATGGCCCCAGGAACCTACCCCGTATCCAGATCTAATCCCGATCATGCATCAAAAGCAATAAAAACATGCTCAAACGAAAACACGTAACGCACATCCAAAAACGCCGAAAAAAGAAAATGGGTCAGGGTCTGACTATTATGAATGTATACTGAAAAGCCATACTTTTTAGGTTTTTTATTCTTGATCCCTGGGATATTAATGAGAAACATTAGATATGTTTTTGCATTCGGGGTTTCATATTTATATTTGTGATGAATGAATGCATAGTCCGTATATTCTGTTCAGTATTTGACTCGGTGCATGCTGCACGGAAGATCGGGTCATAGGTTCTGACATATTATACAGGTAGGCTCACAATCACAATGGACCCGGATATTTCATTGGTACGATTGTAGTACATCGTTATAATAGCTGGTCTTGGCTAGGTCGAACGGATCGAATTCAGGTTTTGGGAATTCGGTGTTCAAGCTCGATGTGTCAGTACACTTGGAGTGTATTGAGCAGGATCAACGGGATAATCAATTCTATACTGATTATATGAATTGATCCACATCCCGTATTATCATGTATTGTATGAACTCTAAATCCTGAAGTGATTGATTGATTGTGTTCAAATAGTGTATAGTACTTTGAGTCATCAATGATTGAGATTTTCTCCATGAGATCAACAATACCGATGAGTTGGGTACTAGCATTGTTTGTCCGGTGATTGATAATTAGCTAACGAAAACCACGTCCGACTTAGGTTGAGGAGTTCCCCCTCGTGTGCTTTGCTTATAGGTTTGATTATGCTAAATCTGTATAGTGGATCTTTGGATCCGACATATCAAAAGG
>JAUMHN010316425.1:0-18234 GCA_032360265.1 Heliamphora ciliata | reverse complement strand
AATATAAATATGAAACCATGAATGCAAAAACATCTCAAATGTTTCTCATTAATATGCCAGGGATCAAGAATAAAAAATCTAAAAATCAAGGCTTTTCAGTATACATTCCTAACAATTATGTCTGGATGGATGCATATGCCACCGTGCCAACAACAAGGATCAGTAGTTGAATCGTCAAAAATTGAGCCCCGAGCCCTCGAAAAGTTAGAGAGAGGGCAGAAAGAAAAAGAAAAAAATTTAGCTGAAACATTTTAAAAATATTTAACGCTAAATATTTATAGGCCACAAAAATATCTTCTTTTTTTGAAACCCGCATCACATCGCCGAACGACCTCAGGAACCAACCTCGCATGCATAACTAAGTCCGATCATGCATCAAAAAGCATATAAACATACTGTAACGAAAACACTAATTGCGCGTCGAAAAACACCGAAAAAAATGGGTCAGGGTCTCACAGGTTCTGTTCAATACACACTAAGTGTACTAGCACAATGAGTTGAAACAATTGTCGAAACAATTACCCTTCTCCATAATCAAGACAGATCAACTAAAATAGTGTGTTACAGTCGTATCGATGGTATGTCCAATTTAATCTTAAGACTGTTGTTAGTCCTAGACAACCCAAGAGGGGTTGAATTGGGTTTTAAAACAATAATGACAATTTTTAAAAAAAAATTAAAACTTTTTAATTTTACAAAACAAATATAGAAGAGAATTAATAACAATGAAATTAAAGAGGTAAGAGAGAGAAAGTAGAACCATACACTAAGACTTATAGTGGTTCGGCTTCTTTCAAACCCACATTCACTCGTCAACACTCTCCTTGGAAATTTGCACTAAATCTGAAAGCTTTATAGGCGCATTTAAAAGCCTTTACAAACACTCCATATTTTTCTAAACTCTATTCAGCTCTTATTTAAGAAGTTAGTTCACTCTCTTAAAGGATTACAAGGGTGACTCACCTTTTACAGGAAATGAGAATGAATCAGAAATAAACAAGCAATCACTTCTTACAATGATTCGATAATAAATGAACGCGAAAGTGAGGGTATTTAGCTGGAGGAGTAAATATAATAGTAAATGCTCTAAGAGAAGGATAATAGCTTTCAATGCAATCAATAGAACAGTAATCCAAAAGTTTTAAGCTCTCTAAAATTTACTACTTATATAACCCACTGAAGTAAATAACCGTTGGTAGTTGGTGGAGACAATTATTGCTTTTGAAAATATTACCGTTTGAACCAGTGCACTTTTTTAATCCGTCGTAGGTGTCGACACAAAAATCTTTGGTGTCCACACAAATTGGTCATGGCCTTGGTTCTCAGTCAAAAGTGTCGACTCACTGCATAATTGGTGTCGACCCAATTTTTGCATTTTTCTCACGCACACTGTGGTGTCGATCCTTTCATACTTTAGTTTTTTAGCTGGGACCTTAGTGTCGACTCATATCACAGTTGGTGTGGACTCAAGGCTTTATGGTCTTCTTATGGTGTCAACTCATGTCTTCGTTGGTGTCGAATCAAATAAGAGACTTTAGTTACTAAAAATATAGTGTCGACACAGAGCGTTTTTGGTGTCAACTTAGCCAATCAACTGTGGATATTGGAAAAATAGTGTCAACACTTCTTTGCTTTGGTGTTGACCCATCCAGTCCGACTTTGGCCACTGGAAAACGGTGTCGACACAGATTACTTAGGTGTTGACCTAGGAAGTTCTACTTTGGCTATTCGATATAGACACTTGTGTTCTTTGGTGTTGACCCAAACTGTGTGACTCGATTTTGTTTTATTTTCATAAAGTTTATTCGATGTATTGGTTATTCCTTCATCGTTTTAGAACAACATATGCTATATGTGTTTTACGCTTGTTCGAGTTTTGTTATGGCAAGTTTGGTTGGTTTGTTTTTTCTCTACCGTTCAGCCAACTGAGGTAGGTAGTTCAGTCAACTGAACTGCCCGAGAGTGGGTTCAATCGACTGATGTTGAGGACTCAGTCAACTGACCAGTGTCAGTGGAAAATTCTTGATATTCCAATAGCTTTTCAATCGACTGAATGGTGCTCTTCAGTCGACTAACTTCCTTTTTTGAGCCGGGCCTATAAATATCAACTTTATGTTAGATATTTTGAGACCTTGTATCTTCTAGACCAAGTTTATTTCTTTTTCTCCACCTTTTCTCTAGTTTTTCGGTGGGCCCGGGCTTGGTTTTTGGCGATCAGATAGCGAATTCTTAGTATCTGTGCTGGGGGCTTCGTGTTCATCCGGATGAAATCTCGTTTTGACGAAATTTGTTTTTCACAGGGTTCAAGGCGTCGAGTTTTGAACTTAACGAGGTAGGATCCTAGACTATCTTGTCTTTAAAGGGTGCTACATGCGATTATATACTTTTTTACCATTTAAAAATACTATAAATATTGGATTTTGTGTTTAAACCATGTTTATTAGGGCAAAAAGCATATTTTACATATCTTTTGGTTTATTACATGTTGGTGGACTTGTGGATGTCCGTGATTTTTCAAAATGTGGTTTAAAAACAGAGAGATTTATGTAAAGTTCTGAAAACCTAATTTTTGAAAGGTTTGGGGCTAACCCTCGGGGTTGAGTTGCAGTTTTGAATGTTTCGGTTGAAACGGTGAAATCTTTGAAAGATGTTGGTCGTTTTTCCTTTATTAAGAACGATGTGACGGGGGACCGTTGGAAGTTTTGTACATGATTAATGTATGGTGTTAAATATTTTCGTAGTCGAGCTACGTGTTGATTTTTAATAATTCGATAGATGTGCCGTGATAGTGCGTATGTATTTGGGCCGCCATTGCTCCTTGGTAAAAATCTAAAAACTTTACGCAAGTAGGTGCTTCGCTCCTTCAGGTTAATTCCCATAAATGAAGTGGTTACCCCAGTGGGAAACGTGCGTTGTCGTGACTCCGTATAGAACTTGTCATTACATAGCTAGTCTTTGTATGGCTTGAGTCTAGGGTAATGGGCAAGAATCTATAGTGGTTACCTTTGTCCCAGGTGTGACAGAGTCAGTACATAGGGATGTTTGTCGGTTGTGCGAACCGAGTGAAAAATAACGTTTTGTTACTGTTTTTCTTTAACTGTTGGACGTTATTTGCATTATATGAAATGCGTGGTTTTAAGGATGAAAAATTGTTTTGAGGCTTGTGTGATCGAGTTGATTCTATGCTATGTGATTGCATATCTTGCTTTATTTTATTATAGTCTGTTTCTATTGAGTTTCGGCTCACGTTGTGGGATTTTAAAACTTTTTTCAGGTGACTGTGATCCTGAAAGATCGATGGTCTTGAGGAGCCGTTGAGGCGAAAAACTTTTCATAATTTTTTATTTAATTATGGGATCATGTACTGTTACATGTATTGCCTGTTCTTGGAAGAATATTTTGTAAGCCTTGAGGCGATATATTATGTATGTATGGAATGTATGTTTTATTTTGAGAAGAAGCTTGGATTTTGGGGTGTAACAACTTGGTATCAGAGGTCTGGGTTTGAATACCTAAGAGCCGTGGAAAGAGGGTGCATCATCTTGTGAAGCTGATTGCGTGTGCTTGATTGTATGTGTTTAGAAGTTTTGATAACATGAATACGATAGCTTGTTGAGCATGAAAATTTTGTGTATATATGAGCATGGGGGTTGAACCTTAAGATTGATTAATCTTGCCTTCGGGCGTTTGGATTAACAAACTTGGAAGCCAAGTTAGAAACATGTTTGGCTGACGTGTTTTCTAGCAAGGAATCTAACTAGGTTATCTAAATTGACGCGTCACACTTTTCGATTCTCCTCGGTACGTGAGATGAGTTTACATGATCTTAAATAGCTATGTGTTAGCATGATTATGTGTTTTATGTTAGTAATAACATGATGAATGAAAGCTTATGTTGTTATGTTACTTTCGTATAGAAGTTATGTCCGTGCGAAGAGGACGAGGCTGTGGTCGAGGCCGTGGCCATGGTTTAGGCTGAGGCGATGTGCCAATCCCTAATGTTGGGGATGCTAATGCTCTCCAAGGACCTATAGATGCGATAGACTTGCTACGTGGATGGTAGGCTCCATCCGTTAGCTAGCCGAGGCTACTAGGTGGAGGAAGAGAGTACCCGAGCCAAGAGCGACTGTCGCAATGCGCGAGTTTCGATGCCTTGACCCTCCTACCTTTATCAGGGATCCCAATCCCAAGGTAGCCATAGAATGGTTAGAGCTTGTGACCAGAATTCTGGATACACTACAGATAATTGAGGATTATCTAAGAGTTGCATTCGCTGCATTCCAGCTGAGAGGGGATGCCCATGAGTGGTGGAAGTTTGTCAGAACTACAGTGGGAGGTACTTGGGATGCTTTTACAAATGTATTTTTGGAGAAGTACTTTCCTAAGTCCTCAAGAGATCTTTACCGTGAGGAGTTTCTTTCCCGTACCCAGGGGTGATGGTCGAGGTTCAGTACGAGGTAGAGTTTACCAGTTTGTCCTGATTTGCACACAAAATTGAGGCTACAGATAAGTTGCGAATAAAGAGGTTTGAAAGGGTTTGAGGCCCATGATCTGAGATCGAGTGGCGGCATTTAGGATACACGTCTTTATAAAATTGATGGAGATGGCCATTACTGTGGAAAATACCATGAATGAGACACGCAAGGCTAGAGAGAGTAGAAACCAGCAGGATGAAGGAGGTGCCCAATTTTAGGGGCGCAGGAACAAGCATCAGAGGTTGTCTGGTCTGAGTTCTCATCCTGTGGGATCATATTAGTAGCAGTTTTCTGCACCAGTACCCTCAGTGGCTTCAATGGGAAGGCCGGAGCAGAGAAAGCTCATTTGTTATTGATGGAGACAGCCAGGGCATCGTGTGTCGGAGTGCCCGCAAAAGAAGCAGTTTCAAAGTTCAGAGCCCGTTCAATCACATAAGAGAGAGCCACCGATTTGTTTTGGATGTGGCCAGTCAAGGCACATTCGTAGGAACTTTCCTCGAGGAAGGAGTGTACAGAGCACGGTAGGTGCACCAGTTGTTCTGCCTGCACAAGGACGATAGATTTATTAGCAGCCTGTGGCTCAGACGTCTAGGATTGCAGATGAGGGTGCCTTAGTACAGTCAGTGCGGCCGTCGACAGTCCAAGACTACAGTGGACAGACTAGAGCACCACAGGGTAGAGTATATGCCCTTACTGATCCCAGTTCTTCTAAGGCGCCGGTCGTGCCTGATGCTGCAGCTACTACATTAGTGATCAGAGGTACTCTCTTAGTGCATAGATCATAGGCTAGTGTTCTTATTGACACGGGAGCATCGCATTCCTTTATTTCATCTGCTTTTGCATCCATTTTGGGGTTGGAGACGAATTCATTTGGTAATACATTGTGCGTAGAGACCTCGATTGGTGGGAATGTGGTGTTGGGTCGAGTTTGTAGATCCTGTGAGTTGGAGGTCGCCGATTGCTGTTTAGAGTTTGATTTCATCATTCTAGACATGATCATGTTTGATATCATCCTAGAGATGGACTGGCTGACCACCTGTCGTGCTTTTATTGATTGCGATCGATGAAGGGTATCTATTTGTACGCCAGAGGGTGATTGCTTTTGTTTTGTGGGCGATCGGGACGAGGGTTTGGTGTCCATACCCGGTGTTGTTCAGAACGGAGGGAACCTGGGTTTTCTCTTTTCTGCTCTCATGTTGGATGAGGCAGTTAGGGTTCGAAGGGAGTTTCCCCCTACGATTTGTGACTATCCAGATGTCTTTTCTGATGTTCTGTTTGAGTTGCCACCGAGTTGTGAGGTAGAGTTTTCGATCGATCTCGTTTTGGGAGCTGCTCTGATTTCGATGCTATCTTATCATTTTACACCGGGTGAGTTGCGAGAACTCAAGGTACAGCTTCAAGAGTTGCTTGACAATGAATTTGTGCGTTCGAGTACATCGTCGTGGGGAGCTCTAACTTTATTTGCTAAAAAGAAGGATGAGTCCTTGAGGTTGTGTATTGACTACCGGAAGTTGAATCAAGTAACGGTGAAAAATAAGTATCCTATGCAAGGATTGATGATTTGTTTGATCAACTAAAGGGTTCGAGTTATTTTTCAAAGATTGATTTGAGGTCAGGATATCATCAGTTGAGGATTAGGGACGAGAACATAGCAAAGACAGCCTTTCGGACTCGTTATGGTCACTATGAGTTCTTGGTTATGCCGTTCGATTTAACGAATGCTCCTGCAACATTCATGGGCTTGATAAATCATAACTTTCATCTGTATTCAGACAGTTTTGTGGTTATGTTCGTGAATGGCATTCTTATCTATTCACCCACGAGGGAGATGCATGAAGAACGCCTGTGTATTGTTCTATAGCTCTCGAGAGAGCATCATCTATATGCGAAGTTTGAAAAGTGTGAGTTTTGATTACCCAAGGTAAGATTTCTTGGACATGCGGTATCGAGAGATGGAGAATAAGTGGATTCTTCGAAGACTGATGCAGTGATGGGTTGGGAACGACGAAAAAATGTATTTGAGATTCACATCTTTTTGGGCTTGGCAGGCTACTACCGGCGATTCGTGAAAGATTTTTCTAGATTTGTTGCATCGATGACACGTTTTACGCAAAAGGAAATCAAGTTTGTTTGGAGCAAGCCCTGTGAGTTAGTATTTCAAGAGTTGAAGAACAGGTTGACTAGTGCACTAGTGTTAGTTATTCCAGAACGAGGTTTGAATTACATAGTGTATTGTGATGCGTCACATGATGGTTTGGGTTGTGTTCAAATGCCGGAAGGTAAGGTTGTGGCTTACGGATCTCAACAGTTTAAGACTCGTGAGAATAATTATCCGACACATCACTTGAAGTTGGCAGCCATGGTCTTTGCCTTGAAGGCATGGCGGTACTATTTTTGTAGTGAGCATTTTGAGGTTTTCTCCAATCACAAGAGTTTGAAATACTTATTTTCATAGAAGAACATGAATCTACACCAACAACGGTGGATGGAGTTTATGGAAGATTATGACTTCAAACTGCAGTATCATTTGGGGAAGGCCAATGTTGTGGCCGACGCTCGTAGTAGGAGATCTCATGGTTTGTTAGCATCCATTGCCATACGAGATTGTGACATGCTTGGAGAAGTTGGTGAGTTTGATCTATATCTCGAGGAGACAAGAAAGGGTGCGACATTATTTTCTATGGTTTCACGACCAATGTTGGTTGCTCGTGTACTAGAGGCTCAGCAGACAGATCAAGAGGCTCAGATGTTAAGGGATCATATTGCTAGTGAAAAGGACACCACGGGATGGGTTGTGGGCACAGTTCAGAGTTTGAGATTGGCAGGGAAATTATTTATACCAGAGTCGTATCGTGCCGATGTACTACGTAATTTTCATCATTCTCGTCTTGCAATGCACCTTGAAGGCACCAAGATGTACCATGACCTGCGCCGTCAGTTCTAGTGGAAGGGAATGAAGAGAGATATGGTTCGGTTTGTTTCTGGGTGCCTTACTTGTCAGCAGGTAAAGGCAGAACATCATAGACCAGTAGAGTTGTTACAGCCGATAACAATATCCAAATGGAAGTGAGAGGACATCATGATAGACTTCGTATCGAGACTTCCTAGATCGCCTAAGGGCTACGACGCTGTTTGGGTTATAGTCGATAAGCTGATGAAGTCTGCACACTTTCTTTCCATTCGCGTAATAGATTCTGTGGACAAACTGAGTAGACTGTATGCCAGTGAGGTTGTTCGGTTACACGGAGTACCTGTATCAATTATTTCTGATCGAGACTTGCGCTTTACATCGCGCTTTTGGCAAAGTCTTCAAGTGGCTTTAGGGACATGCATGACGTTCAGCACTGCTTTTCATCTGTAGATGGACGGTCAATCCGAGCGGACCATACAGATCTTGGAGGTTATGTTAGAGCGTGTGTGCTCGATTTTCGGCGTTCTTGGGAAGATCACCTACCGCTGGCAGAATTTGTGTATAACAACATTTATCAGTCCAGTATTAGGATGGAACCTTATGAGGCTTTGTATGGTAGGCCGTATAGGTCACCGGTATGTTGGACAGATGTGGGAGAGACCGCAGTTTTGGGGCCCGACTTGGTGTAGAAGACAATAGAGAAGATCGCTGTAATTCGCCAATGTTTAGTGACGGCTCAGAGTCGTCAGAAGAGTTATGCTGATCAGAGAAGAAGACCTTTGGAGTTTGACGTGGGGAATCATGTGTTTTTAAAAGTCTCGCCACGCCGAGGTTTGATGAGATTTGGTCGTAGCGGGAAGCTATCAACGCGTTTTATTGGGCCATTCGAGATCCTTGAAAGGATTGGGGAGGTGGCATACCGTCTGGCTTTACCTCCTCAACTGTCATTTGTGCACCACGTGTTTCATGTTTTCATACTACGGAAGTACGAACCTAACCCATCACATGTGTTGGATTGGGCTGAGTTGCAGGTAGATAAGGATGCTTTTTTTAGGAACGATCGGTGAAGATCCTGGGCATGAAAGAACAAGTGTTGAGAGGGAGGACCATTGCTTATGTTAAGGTTCTGTGGCGTTATCACAGAGTTAAAGAAGCAACGTGGGAACTTGAAGCCAAGATTCGTACCAGATATCTGGGGTTGTTTGCTTCGTGACCCTAGGTCGAATTTCGAGGGTGAAATTCCTTTAAGGGGAGGAGAGTTGTGATACCCGATTCTGTTTTATTTTCATAATGTTTATTCGATGTGTTGATTATTGCTTCATTGTTTTAGAACAGTATATATTATGTGTTTTACGCTTGTTCGAGTTTTGTTATGGCAGGTTTGGTTGGTTTTTTTTTTCTCCGTCGTTCAGTCGACTAAGGTGGGTAATTCAGTCGTCTGAACTGCCCGAGAGTGCTTTCAATCGACTGATGTTGAGGACTCAGTCAACTAACCTGTGTCATTGGGGAATTCTTGATATTCTAGTAGCTTTTTCAGTCGATTGAATGGTGCTCTTTAATCGAATGACTTCCTTTTTTGGGCTGGGCCTATAAATATCAACCTTATGTTAGATATTTTGAGACCTTGTATCTTCTAGACCAAGTTTCTTTCTATTCCTCCACCTTCTCTCTAATTTTTTGGTGGGCCCGGGCATGGTTTTTGGTGATCGGATAGCAGATTCTTTGTATCCGTGCTGGGGGCTTCGTGTTCATCCAGATGGAATCTCGTTTCAATGAAGTTTGTTTTTTACGGAGTTTGAGGCGTCCAGTTTTTAACTTAACAAGGTAGGATCCTAAACTATCTTATTTTTAAAGGGTGCTACATGCGATTTATATGTGTTTTTTACCATTCAAAAATGCTATAAATGTTGAATTTTGCGTTTAAACCATGTTTGTTCGGGTAAAAAAGTAAATTTTGCATATCTTTTGGTTTATTACATGTTAGTGGAAATGTGGATATCCGTGATTTTTAAAAAGGTGATTTGAAAATGGAGGGATTTATGTAAAGTTATGAAACCAAATTTTTAAGAGGTTTGGGGCTAATTCTCAAGGTTGAGTCGCGGTTTTGAATGTTTCGGTTGAAACGGTGAAATCTTTGAAAGATGTTGGTCATTTTTCCTTGATTAAGAACGACATGGCGGAGGGCCATTGAATGTTTTGTACATGATTAATGTATGATTTTAAATGTTTTCGTAGTCAAGCTACGTGTTGATTTTTAATGATTCGATAGATGTGCCGTGATAGTGAGTGTGTATTTGGACCGCCATTGCTTCTCGGTAAAAGTCTGAAAATTTTGCGCAAGTAGGTGCTTCGCTCATTCGGGTTAATCCCCATAAATGAAGTGGTTACCCCAGTGGGAGGCGTGCGTTGTCGTGACTCCGTATAGAACTTGTCATTACTTAGCTAGTCTTTGTATGGCTTGAGTCTAGGGTAATGGGCAAGAGTCAATAGTGGTTACCTTTGTCCTGGGTGTGACAGAGTCAGTACATAGGAATGCTTGTTGGTTGTGCGAACCAAGTGAAAAATAACGTTTTGTTACTGTTTTTCTTTAACTGTTTGACGTTATTTGCATTGTATGAAATGCGTGATTTTAAATATGAAAAACCGTTATGAGGCTAGTGTAGTCAAGTCGATTCTATGCTATGTGATTGCATATCTTGCTTTATTTTATTATAGTCTGTTTCTATTGAGTTTCAGCTCACGTTATGAGATTTTAAAACCTTTTTCAGGTGACTGTGATCACGAGAGATGGTCTTGAGGTGCCGAGGAGGCGAATGACTTTTCAGAGTTTTCTGTTTTATTAGGGGATCAAGTACTTTTACATGTATTGCATGTTCTTGGTAGAATGTTTTGTAAGCCTTGAGGCGATATATTATGCATGTAAGGAACGTATGTTTTATTTTGAGAAGAACCCTAGGTTTTAGGGTGTGTCACAAACTGGTTCTTTCTAGATGGTCCCTTTATATCAACTAATTTCTTCGTTGGTGTCCACAATTTAGGCTAGTGTCCAAGGGATGACTTGGAATCTTGGTGTCGACTCATTCTTTGTTGGGCTTGACCCACTTTGGGTTTCCCGGTTGGTGCCTAGGTGTCGAATCATGTTGTGTCTAGTGTCAACACTAGAACCCGGAGTCCAAAGGATCACTTGGTGTTAACTCATGTGCATCTTTGTGTCAACACAAGTTGATTCCCGTCAAGGTGCTGAAGTGTGGACACAAAAGTGCATTGGTGTTGACTCATCATGCTCATCTGGCCTTGACTTGGTGTCGACACAAGTTGTAACTTGTGTCGACTCAACTTAGATCCCGGTCCAATACTGGAGGTGTCGACACAATAGATCATTGATGTCGATGCACTTGTGTTCCTAAAACGTCTTAAGCAAGATTGCTAATGGTGTCAACCCTAAACATCAATGGTGTCGACACACTTGAGTTTATCAAGCGTGCTTTGCATATAGGTGTCGACACAAATTGTTATGTTCTAGAACACTAAGTGTCAACCCATTTAGCGCAATGTGTGAGCACAAATAGCAGAAGGTGTCGACTCATTTGTCATATAGTGTCGACACTACTTTTAGAAAATAATTAAATAAAATCTTTTAAATCAATTAATTAGAATGTAAATTAATAAAATCTTCAAAATTAATTTAAAGTGCCATTGGATTAACAATCTCACCTTTTTTTATGATGACAACATTTTTTAGAAAATATTTGAAAAGATTTTTGACAAGAGTTCTCCCCTTATCGTTATACCTTTAACAGAATATATATGAAGCAAAATGGCATTCAATCATCATATGCTACTCAATCAATATTGCAACAACAATCATTAATAGTAGAATTTAAGAAACATGATATCCATACATTTGAAAAATCAACATTCAACAGTTATAGAAAAATTGAAATTTACCATTCGTATACGTAAAAGATTGATCCAAAAACAATTAAGTTTTTCACAACCATTCATTAACCACAAGTATTCACCATATAAACACAATCATAAAATGTTTCCAAACATTCACAGCATTCACAACCAAAACATAACAAAAATGTATGTTTAAGAGTTACAACTTCTCCTTCACAAAAGAAACTTTTTTCTTCTTTGTTTTCACTATTTTCTTCCTTTTCTTCTCAAGTTTCTTCCCCCCTTTTGTCATCTTCAAAAGAGGGGACTTCAATAGTTATCAAATTGCTTTTTCTTCTGTTTCTTATCTTCTGCGGCCTTCTTCCTTTCAACTGCCCTTTCTTTTGCTACCAGCGACCTCTCAGAGGTTTTCTCTTATGCTTCTAGGGCTACAAATGTGGCTACAAGTGCAAGGCCTGCTTCTCATTTTAGTCATGCTTCATTTTCTGCTTTTGTGTCCTTGGGTTTGAATTGTTTTGCCTAAGCTTCTTTCACCCATGAAAGGTGTTCATCAACCTTTCTACAATTTTCTTAAACAACTATGATGACTCCTTTGTCATATTCCTTCCTCACCTGTTGTATTATTCGCCAACAATCAAGACAATCTTCGTCATAGTCCTTCCTTTGTCAAACTCCTTCGTCACCTGTTGTAGACCAAGCAACGCTTCCCACAAATCTCTGGATTCATTACCATGTTTACTCAAAGAAACAACACTAACATTTACATTATATGAAGATCAAACTCCTACAACTATATAAATTTACACACCCTAGGCCATTCAACTTATCAAAAGTACATCATTCATCCTTACCATTCCATAATTCACCTTTAGGAGTAAAGTTAACATAACCATGTTCATGCTTCAGACTGAAACACAAACAACCTTCTAATCATGATGACAATGATCCAATCTACAAGCTTTTATTCCTATGAAATTCTTAAAGGATGTGTAATCACCACACATCAGAATCATTTCCAAAACTAACCTACTTTCCAACATATCTATAACTTCATTATTAGTCCATTGAATACGTCTCTAACTTGCATAACCATAATCCACCTCTCCTAGATCTCCACCTCCGCTTAGATTTGAACCATCCTCCTCTAATTCAGAACATGCATTCCTCTATTTCCACCTTTTTGGTTTCCCTTCACCAGAAGGTTAAGGCTGACATCTATACCTTAGTACTCTAGTTGAAACCATTGCTGAGGGTTTGGTCAAGCTCAGCACTAAAACAAAGAGCCTAAGAAAAAAGGTAAGGTACGCTTGTGACACAAGACATGATCTTAGTCAGAACATGTCTACAAAAACAGGAGACCGTGGAGCAGGAGGTGAAAAGGGATTCCTACTGGTGGAGTGAGTTGTAGAGGATGGAGAGGCAGATCCTTCCTCTTGGTTTAGATACCATCCACTTGGATGATGTGCATATGTTTAAGAGATGTTTTATCGTATAGGGCATGCTTGGAAAATAGAATTTCTTTCTCCCTAGAAAGACCAATCCCAAAGTGTTTAAACACTTTGGTGAGATGCATTGCATGAGGGAGTGAGGTGTTGGACTTAGTGTAGGACTGGAGCATATCAAAATCAAACAAAAAGCCAAGATCAAGTTTTTGGCCTTCTAATATGCACCACTTGACAAACACATGAATGAAGGTTGCATCTTCATATTTTTTAGAATAGGGAAGAAAAATATGGTTCACAAAGTGATGCAACAGATGCATCTCGAGTTTCAAGAGGTTGGCCTCTAGGTGTTTGGTAGGGTCAACAGTCTCAACATCAAAGATTTTCTTAACAGCATCATGAAATGAAAAGAAGTTCAGGGTCCCCTTATTTTTGTGATAGGGAACATTAAGCTCCACATTAGGGACACCAAGGATCAAGTTTAAGGTCTTGTAATCAAAAATAATTTCCTTGTCATTCACCCAAGTGTTGATTTTCTTGTCGGTAAGGGGGTCAGTTGGTTTCATATGGGAGTAAAAAGGTTTTACAAGAGAGGGATAGTGAGGGTGTTGAATCTTACAAAGATTCATCCAACCAAGAGTGTTAAACCACTCAGAGAAATGCATTCCAGTCAAATCGAAAAAGTCAAAGTTAATGGAATGACCTGAGAGTACCTTTCGGATGGCGAAGAACATGAGGTACAGATTCTTCATTTGGGTCAACTAGAACTTTAGCGATGTGTTGATCACCATCTCTTGCGTCAGCGTCATCACCATCTTCTTCTTATTCTATTTCAAACTATACCCTTCGTCGGCGTCCTTTCGCTTGCTTCCTTTCCCTATTGTTCAATGTGGCATGTAGGAGTGTCAACTCTAGGGTTTAGGTCGTAGAGAGGGACGATGAGGGAGAGAGGGAGACAAAGAGATGGTTTGAGAAGAGGAACGATGAAGAGCGCGAAATTAAAAAATGGGGAAAATTGCCTATATATATATATATATATATATATATAGGCACTTTCTTTGTAGGTGTCGGCACTTTTCATGCGACACATGAAGTGTTTAGAAAACAGTTTTTGAGTCGACACTGCGTTAGCATGGTGTCGACACTTTAGGCTCGATGTGTCGACACATTTCACAAGTGAGTCGACACCTTTTTAACGAAAAGCAAGATAACGTATTGTGTCGACACTATATAATTAGGGGTCGACACTTTTCATACTTGTATCGACACTTGTTAATATTGTGTTAACACCTTTCACATAAGAATTCACAGTTTGAAAAGTATCAAAAAGTCATGGTTAGTATGGTATATAATCATCAATTTTGAGCACATAACATATCAAGTTCTCTTCTAAAATAAAAAAATCTTTCTTCATTTAGAGATTTGGTAAATATATCAGCAAGTTGGTGGTATGTGCCTACAAATTCAAGTTCTATATTTCTTTTTTGAATATGATCTCTTATAAAATGATGTCTGATATCTATGTGCTTTGTTCTAGGGTGTTGAATTGGGTTCTTGGATCTATTTATGGCACTAATGGTGTCACACTTAATGGGAATGTGATCTAAGCATATACCATAATTTTCTAGTTGTTGGTTCATCCAAAGAACTTGTGTACAACAGCTTCCAATTGCAATGTACTCAGCCTCAGCTGTAGATAAGAAAATTGAATTTTGTTTCTTGCTAAACCATGATATGAGCGAGTGCCCTAGGAATTGACATGTTTTACTAGTACTTTTTTTTATCTATTTTGCAACCGACAAAGTCCACATCAGAATAACCAAATAATTCAAATGTTATTCCTCTAGGATATAATAATCTTAAGTTTTGTGCACCTGAGATGTATTTAAAAATACGTTTAACAACAGTCGCATGAGATTTCTTAGGACTAACTTGAAATCTAGCACACATGCATACACTGAACATTATATCAAGTATACTAGTAGTTAAGTAAAGTAGAGAGCCAATCATACCTTGATATCTTTTTTCTTCTACTGCCTTACCATTTTCATCTTTGTCTAGCTTTGTTGAAGGGCACATGAAAGTTTCCATAGGTTTTGCATTGAGTATGTCAAACCTCTTCAACAAGTCTCTGGTATACTTTGACTGATTTATGAATATTCTTCATTGAGTTTGTTTGATTTGAAGTTCAAGGAAGTAATTGAGCTTACTCATCTTACTCATTCAAATTCTCCATGCATGCACTTAGTAAAGTCCTTGTAGAGAATCTCATTAGTTGAGCAAAAAATATTGTCATTGACATAAATTTGTACTAATAATGGAGTGATCCTTAGGTCTTAGGACTAAAGTCAAAATTTTGTTTCTTTCAAATTAGTTTAGCTCTCTTACATAGCCATGATTCAAAAATCATCATTTTCAGCTTGCTCAAAATATTTTGATTCAATATAGGAAAAAAATGTTAAATTTCCATAAATAATATGTAAAGAAGATCTAGTCTTTATACCTTGAGCTGGGTCACCAATGATAAAATCTTTTGGATGACCATGAGCATACCTCAATTCCTTAGGAAGGTCAAAATTTCTCTGGTTTGAAGGTCTTGCAGCCTGTTATACTGCATTTTGCTGCACATTTATGTGTTCCTCTTGATTTGGCTCTTCTTGGACCTTAATGAAGATATCTTCAATACCTTTTTTTATGTCAACAAGGTTATCTTTACAAAATTCCTTAGAAGAACCGAGGTTAGTGTCATCAAACACAACTTGTATAGACTCTTCAACAATTAGGGTCCTTTCGTTGAAGATTCTACAGGCTTTACTAGATATAGAATATCCTAAGAAAATACTCTCATCAGCTTTTGCATCGAACTTGCCCAAAAGTTCATTATTGTTGTTTAAAAAAAACATTTGCATCCAAAAGCGCGAAAATAACTAATGTTGGGTTTTCTTCCATTCCATAGCTCATATGGAGTTTTCTTAAGAGAAGCTCGAATCACGGCTCTGTTCATAATGTAACAAACTGTGTTAATAGCCTCGATCCAAAATTATCTTGATAGATTGTTTTCACAAAGTATGGTTCTAGCTATATCTTTAAGGGCCATATTCTTCTTCTCAAAAACACCATTTTATTGAGAGGTTCTAGTAGTAGAGAAGTTATTGTCTATACCACTTTCATCACAAAATTTTTCAAAATTTTTATTTTCAAAATTTTTGTTTTTAAATTCCCTACCATGATCACTTTTGATACTTGTGAATTGAAAAAAAAAATTTTATTTTGAATCCTCTGAGACAGTTTGAAAAAAGAAGTAAAAATTTCATCCTTATAAGTTAAGAATAAAATCCAAGTGTATCTAGAGAAATCATCAACCACAACAAATGCATATCTCTTGCCTCCAAGGCTAAGAGTACTTATTTGACCAAATAAGTCGATATGCAACAGTAATAATGGCTTAGAAGTTGAAATTACCATTTTTTATTGAAAATTTTTTTTAACTTGTTTACCTTGTTGACATGCATCAAAAATTTTATCTTTTTCAAATTTGTGTTGAGGCAAAACCAACCACCAACTCCTTTTTCAAAAGTTTTAAAATCAAATTCATGTGAGCATGTCCAAACCTTTTATGACATAGCCAATTGTTATCACTCAAGATAGTTAAACATTTTATGTCATTTTTAACAGATCATTAAGGTTGAAACTGTAATCATTTTCATGCCTATGACCTTAAAAAATAATTAGTTGTACTTTCAATGATGCATATAGTATGATCAAAGACAATTTTGTGACCCTTGTCACAAAGCTAACTTATGCTTAAAAGATTATGTTTTAAACCATTAACAAGCAAAAAATTCTCAATAAAATGAAAAGGAGTTTTACCAATACTACCAACTCCTGTGATTTTGCCCTTGCAATTGTCTTTAAATGTCAAAAATTCATCATCTTTGGGCATGAGAGAGGCAAAAATTGACTTGTCATCTGTCATGTGTCTTGAATAGGCACTATCAAGGTACCACATCCCTTCCTTGAATGAGGACTTGAGACTCACCTACAAATAAGATCAAGTTTTGATTTTTGGTACCCAAATTTTCTTGGGTCTATTGGAGTTAATTCCATGTTGGTGTATTCCCTTTGGAATCCAAATCCTTTTAGTAGTTGCAGCATACATTTTTATATGTGGATAGTGTGTGACAATGTGTTCATGTTCATAGCAATGAAACGAGTAGCATAAAAATAATTTGATGATACTTTAATAAAAATATTACTCAAAATTTTTTTTTTCTCTTTGCTTGGTAGCCTATTCCAGCTCTATCAAAAACATATTTTTTCATACCTAACAGTTTATCTAAGTTAGCTTTTCCTTATGTAAACTTATGCATAACGTTAGTGAGATCTTCTACCATATCATTTAAAGTTTTATTTTCATTTTTTAATGAGGTGATCTGACTAGACAAAGAATGTTTTTCTTCTTTTAAAGATTTTCAATTTCAATTGATGAGAAAATAACCATTTTCTTTAAAATAACATTTTTAGCACCCATTTTTCTTAACTTTTCATGCATATCTTCAAATGCAAGTTGAAGTTTTTCTAAAGAAAAAGAGTCATCAATTACCTCGTTGTCTTTTTTAGCCATGAGGTATAGATTTGTAACTTCACTCTATTTTTTTCATCTTCAGAGTTGCTGTCATTATTTTCACCCCAAGCAGCCAACATTGCTTTCTTGGAACCCTTTTTATAGTGCTTTTTGAGTTTGGGGCATTTGGCCTTCATGTGACCAGGCTTTTTGTAGTTAAAGCAAATAATTTTATCCTTTTTGTGGCTGGTGTCACTTTTGAATTTATTACTGGTTTCACCTTGGTGCCACATCTTTCTTGAAATTTTTTTTTCTTGTGAGTGTAATGTGATCTCAAGAGGGGGTGATTTGGATATTTTATAATTTTCTTATGAAATATTTAATTTAAAACATATAATATATTTTCCCTTGATTTTATTTGGATATGAAAAAATTCAATCAAACGTAAATATAAAGAGTTCGAATGATAGAGAAAATAAAATCGAGATTTTTACAAGATTTGGCACACCGGCCTACGTCCTTGCCCAAATAACCAGCTTTGAGGATTTTCTCCAATCTCTACTTATAGGCGGGCATGCCTCTCTTCTTCACAAGGCGGAGAAGCTTTTATACTAAGAGCGCCCGAGCTCTTAAACGTAGGTGACTTCCCTCACTTGAACAAGGCTACAACCAAGCCTCTGTTTGAGCGGAAATAAAAATTTTGAACCGACGCCATGACCGTAAAAAACGACGTGTGCGTTTTTCATGAAAAGCGAGAACAATATTAATCTTAATAACATTATACCTTTATGAAACTTGTCGAAAAGCTTCAATAAATCCCGAATATGTTGAAGACGACCTTGCAGCCTTCTCACGTATGTCCCGGACGCCCTACGACGATCACGGTGTGTGGGCACCGATTTCGATCGAAGAGTTTTCTTCCTCTTTGGTTTCTTCTCA
>JAUMHN010316424.1:0-42372 GCA_032360265.1 Heliamphora ciliata | reverse complement strand
TAGTTCTTTAGTGGTGTGAACTGTAATTCAGTATTTTATGAAAATTACAGAAATCGCTGCGTCTTTCCATAATTGCATAAATCGCTGGTAGATATCTGTGTTCTACTAAAAGTCTTACTCATAATTACTTTTCAGGTCCCTACTGTAGCCCTATATATATGCAGGTAGACTGAACCAGTTTTATACATGATATATCATATTTTGTCTCTTAAGACTAAATATATTTGGGTTCTGCCGATATGAGTTCTCAATAGTCCGTAGCCCACACTACGTTCAAGAATCGCGTAAAAGAATACAATAGAAGACCTGACAGGAGGTTTAACTTGGAATCAAATCGTAGTTGAAGAATCGATCGACAAAGGTAGTCTTCTAAATTAACTTTGGTTGCACGGGTTTTATTTTGATCGTTCGACGTCAAAAATTTATCTGGAACCTGTTTCGGCATTTTTCCGTCTAGTTAATTTTCTACCAAAAATTGTTTGCAAAAAAAATGATCTTGACAGTATTGCCTCCAACAAAAATACCTAGACAATGCTTCACATATGACTAAAATTTGATTTGTCTAGAGCACTAGAGCTTAAAAAATCTAGGATCGTCTCCCAAACCTAGTGTTGGAGGCAAAACTGTCAAGATCATTATTTTTGTAAATACTTTTTGATAAAAATTAACTGAACTAACAAACGCCAAAACGGGCATCAGATAAAACTTTTGATGTCGAACGATCAAAATAAAATCTCGTGCATCCACAATTAATTTAGAAGAAATATCTTTTTTCAATTAATTCTTCAACTACAATTTTGATTACGAGTTGAAGCTCCTATCAGACCTTCTATTGTATTCCCTTATGCGATTTTCAAACGTAATGTGGGTTACGAACTTTCGAAAACTCATACCGACAGAACCTGGTCAGCTTTAGTCTCGAAAACAAATTATGAATTTGGTTCAGCCTACCCGCATATTTATAAGGGTACAGCAGGAACCCGTAGAGTAATTATGATAAAAATTTCTAGTGTAATCTAAATATGTCTCAAACGACTTCCACAATTAAGCAAACTTCTCAGCAATATCTGTAATTATGAAAAACTTGCAGTGGTTTCTGCAATTTTTATAAAACACTAAATTACATATCACACCACTAAAGAACTGTAATTGCACTCTAAGCCATAATTTCAAGACCTTCTTGCATTAAGCTCTTGTTATTAAATGTTTAACTCATCTCCCCACGTTAAGATTCTCGATACTCGTCAATTAAATTTAATTACTTATATTTTAATTTAATCGACATCTTAAAATTTCTTAAACCCTTCTACTTAACTTATTTAACTACTGGATAATCAAATTCACCTATAGGATTTGACCCGTCAAAATTTATAAACTTACTTAAGGGAGTATCGTCAATCCCGATTTTTCGTGACGTAAATTTCGTCAATAATTAATATTTACCATATAAATAATACTACTATCTAACTCACCGAAAATATAAACTCATATAAGATAGCATACTCTAATAAATCAAAACAATGAATATTAAATATACGTAAATCAAAAATTATTTCAGGATTAAGAGCGTAAGCACTATTCATAATAACCTTGGGGTATTAATTAATTTATATAGTCAGTATAAAATTAATTACCCCAATGTGTCCCGTTCAATATACACAAAGTGTATTAGCACAGAGAGTCAGAATAATAGACGATGCTATTATCTGTTCCCCGTAACCGAGACAGGCATACTAAAATTCTGTATTACAGTCGCACCGATAGTTTGTCGAATTCCATCTAAATTGTGAGAAAATAACTTATATTTTGTAAGAACCTAAAATATGATCTTCTGTGTGCAAATCGTACTCTACACACCAGATTAAATACTGTACAGAATAATTAACATCCATGCATAACATTAAAGAAATAATATTGCATACATTGCTCATTAAGATTTTCATAAAATAAAAAATTAATTTTATTAAAATAAAATTAAATACTAAAAATATAGTTTTCAATATACAACCCTAACAAGCTCCCACTTATACCCAAAAGCATGCTGTCATGCATCTGACTCCCATGCCCTTTACATGACTATCAAAAGTCTTAACCGGTAAACACTTTGTAAAAAGATCTGCAAGGTTATCTCCTGATGCAATCTTAGTTACAGTAACATCACCCATCTGTACAATTTCTCGTATCAGGTGATACTTGCCCTTAATGTGCTTTCCTTTCTTGTGGACTCTTAGTTCCTTCGAGTTTGCAACCACTCTGCTATTATCACAATAAAGTACAACAACCGACTGAACTGAAGTTACCACATCTAGATCCAACAGGAAGTTCCTGAGCCAAACGGCTTCCTTAGCTGCTTTAGAAGCTACCACGTACTTGGTCTCCATGGTGAAATCAACAATGCAGGACTACTTGATATTCCTCTAACTAATAACTCCACCTCCTAAGATAAACAAATATCCTGAGGTAGACTTACGAGAATCCTTGTCTTACTAAAAATCTGAGTCTGTGTACCGTAAAGGTACTAGATTGTCTGCCTGGTAACCAACACATAATCCTTAGTCCTTTTCAGGTACTTGATTATATTCTTTACTACAGTCCAATGCTCTTACCCTGGGTTAGACTAATATCTATTAACCATGCCAACGGCAAAACAGATGTCGGGTCTAGTGCAAAGCATTGCATATATGAGACTTTCTACTGCCGAAGTATAAAGAACTGCCTTCATCTTCTCTATCTTATCTAGTGTCTTAGGACACTGATCCTTAGATAGAGTGATTTCATGCCTGAAAAGGAGAAACCCTTTCTTAGAATCCTGCATGCTAAAATGAACATGGATATCATCGATATACTTTGCTTGTGATAAGTCCAACATCTTTTGTTTTTAATCTCGCACAAGTTTGATCCCAAGGATGTGACCGGCTTCTCCCATGTCCTTCATATCGAATTGCCTAGATAACCATACTTTAACCATAGATAATCCCCCCACATCATTTTTAATGAGCAAGATATTGTCTGCATAAAGTACTAGAAAGATCACCATGCTTCTGTCGCGTTTCTTGTATGCACATGACTCATTTGAACTCTGATCAAAACCATCAAACTTTATGGCTTAATCAAACTGAGTATTCTAATACCTTAATGCCTGTTTAAGTTCATAAATGGATCTCTTAAGCTTGCACAACATGTGTTCTTGGCCCTTTGCTATGAAACTGTCTGGTTGTACCATATAGATACACTCATCATGACTTCCGTTAAGAAAAGTTGTCTTGACATTCATTTACCAGATTTTGAAATCGAAATGAGCAGCAATGGATATGAAAATCCAAATAGACTTAAGCATAGCTACAAGCGAAAAGGTTTCCTCATAATCGATCCCTTCTTTCTGAGTGAATCCATTAGCAACAAGCCTAGCTTTAAAGGTTTTAACCTTCCCATCTTCTCTTTTCTTCCTCTTATAGATCCACTTACATCCAATGGGTTTTAATCTTTCGGGTGGTTCTACAAGTTTCCAAACCTTATTGGAATACATAGGTTCTATCTCAGAATTCATAGCTTTTTGCCAAAGATTTGCATCTTTATCTTGAAGTGCTTCATTATAGTTACAAGATTTAGTATCTAGTTCTGTCAGGATCTTGTCAAAAGATCTTCGAAGAACATGTACCGATTAGGTTGATGAATAACCCTCCCACTACGACGAGGCACTACCTGTGTCTGTGTACTAGCAGTAATACGCTGTGCAGAATCTGAATCCTATGCATCAGCACCCTATTTATAATTTGCACATGTCTTGATAATTCTCCCACTACGACGTGGCAATGGGATATCAGTGATTTATGGTTTCTCTTCCGTTCTACTGGTATTTTCTTTCATTTTTTCAGAATAATATTGCTTTTAGGCTTCTGGTCCATAATATAATCCTCTTCCAAGAATCGGACATTGGTGCTAACAATGACCTTTGATCCTTAGGATTATAAAATAGACCACCCTTCGTTCTCTTGGAATACCCCACAAAGAAACAGACTTCTGTCCTTAGTTCTAACTTACCTGTGTTCCCTTTCAGCACATGTGCGGAAAACCCCCAAATTCGAATATGTTTTAGACTAGGCTTATGCTCAGTTTACAATTCTGTGGGAGTAGAAGGTATAAACTTAGAAGGTACCAAGTTCAGAATGTAAGCCGCTATCTCTAATGCGAGTTCCCAAAACAAATCGGGTAAACCTGAATAACTTATTATGGTTCTTAACATCTCTATAAGAGTCTTATTACTTCTTTCAACTACGCCATTCTGCTGTAAAGTGCTAGATGCAGTCAATTGAGATATTATTTCTTCTTATAACAGGTAATCCCTAAACTCTGCAAAGTGGTACTCTTCACCACGGTCTGATCGTAGTGATTTGATACTTTTACCCAGACGCTTTTTCGCTTTCGCCTTGAATTCTTTGAATTTCTCAAAGCATTCAGACTTATAGTATATCAGGTAAATGTATATATACCTTAAGTAATCATCAATGAAACTGATGAAGACTCAAAGCCACCTCTAGTCCAGATTGTCGTAGAACTACACACATCAGAGTGAACTAGTTCCAACGGTTCTTTAACTCTATAGCCTTTGGCCGAAAAGGGTCTCTTGGTCATCTTACCCTCTAAGCATGATTCAAAGACTGAAAGTGCCTCCACTTCCAATGAATTCAAAGGTCCATCTACTACCAGTCTGTTTATCCTTTTTAGATTGATATGACTCAAGCATAAGTGTCAAAGAAACGTTTGGTTCATTAAAGAATGAAACTTTCTCTTCTATGATAAATTAAATTTATCATTTAATTCAGTCAGTTGCAGTGTAGAAGATATTGAAATAATAACATAAAGATCATCCACCAATGTACCAAAACAGATAACCCGTTTATTATCTTTAATAATCACAGCGTCATTAAAATAAACTAAATATCTGTCTTTAACCAATCTAGAAACGAAAACTAAATTCCTTTTAATGAAAGGTACATAAAGACAATCTCTTAATATTAAAACTTGATCTCTACCAAAATTGTGAGTGACATCTCCTACTGCAACTGCTGTCACCTTTATATTATTGACCATATGTAGGTAAATCTCTCCATTACTAAGTTGTCTGGTTTCCTAGAACCCTTGCGAAGAATTGCAAACCTGATTAGTGGCTCTCGTATCTACACACCAGGTACCGGTAAATAACACTGCTAAACATGTTTCCACAACTAATGAACAGAAATTACCCTGATTGTTTTGCCTTCTGAGAAAACTGGACATAGCTTTTTCGGGTGCCGTGTCTAGTTGTAGTGAAAACATCTGTCTTTTGGTTTTTTTACACCAGTCTATGGCCTACTAACTACCCTGAAAATCGTGTCTCCCTATTTCTGAACTTTTTTTTTCTTCATGCTTTTTGACCCAGACGAAAAATCTTTTTAAAAAACAAACACATTTTCTAGTATTGAAGGAATACCCTTGGTAGTTAACGCTATATCCAAGTTACTTTTCCAGTCAGCAAAATTTGGTTCCATTAGTTTGTTTTCTTTGAGTATTGAAGCGGGTGGATTGAAAGCTATTTTAATTCTAAGAATCACATAATTAAAAATACCGTTAATTATGACGAGCAATACTTTAAATTTATTTCAATTTGGTTCCCTCTACCATTTTAAAAGAAATTCGCCAGCAACCTGGTACCCTGTGAATAGCATGCTTCGATGGGAGGACGTTTACTATCCATCGTTTATCTAGATAGGCCAATTCTTACTAATTCTACTATCTAGACAACTGACTCTGCCAAGTAAAATTAAATAGATGACATAGTTTCGGTTCAGTATATAATAGTAGTGACTCAAATAGAGAGGATACTATTATATACAGCTAAGTGTTAACCATCACTTAATCCCAAATTAATCGCTTTGCAATGAACACTTCAGATAGAGAAGTGATCCACATTAACAACTATCCATGGTCATCCTTAAAGGGGGTTTGTACTGCCGATACCGCAATTAATGTGTCCGACGGAGAGGAATAACTTACTGCTAACACGCATGATTTAATTAAATTGCCTATAAATTGGTGATGGTGACCCCAAAATTTATCTATGAATAAATTTTCTCTCCTACTTAGATTTTAAAAATATTTTTGAGAGTTATAAAAATTCGTTTAATTAAAATAAATTTATTAATTTTGAAAACCACACGATCTGAAAGAATCAAACATCTTTCCGTGTACCCGATTCTAAAGATTCTGATTTGCCAAACTATCTTTTCATGTTTTGATGCGTAACAAATAAAATTTAATAAATGCGTAATTTTTTCTTCAGCTTTTTAGCTAAGGCAGTGATTAAAAGTATTTATTTATTTTATTTTTCGTTTCATATTTTTTGAAAAATAATTATTTATTTAGGTTAAATATTTTTCTATTTAATTAATTATAAATTCAGAATTAATTTTCATATTTTTTCAAAATATCTGATTTAATAAGAAAACATCTTAAACGTGTTATTTTGTAAAAAATAAAATATCTAAAAAAAATTTATTTAATTAAAAAAATATAATTTTATTTTTCATTACAAAATATTTTAATTAAAATCGAATTTTTCAAATTAATTAACTTAACAGAAAAAATAAAACAGATATACATCATTCACGTAGTTAATATGAATATAAATGCAATATATATATATATATATCCCGATTTTATGATCGAATCGAAACTTTGATTAGTTTCAGTCTCCTGTTGAATATAAGCTGTAAGAATCTCATTCCAAACCAGTTTTTTGTATTCTGATTGCATCAGGCTTCTCTGATACACTATGATATACAAATATATCACACGAGGATCGAAATATATTAGAATGTCGTGATCAAAACAGCCCCGAACCAGCTCTACAACCGCAGGCCACCAGCTACCGCCGGCTTTAGGCAGTTTTTGCCGCCTCCTCCGTGCTCCATTTTCGACATTACTTTTTTTAAAAAAATAGCTCTCAAAAAAGAGTATTTTTCTATCAAAAAAACAGAATGAAAACTACCCGAAAAATAGTTTTCGATAAGCCTCAAACAGCCGCCACCGTTGCCGCTTGCGCCGCCGCCTCTTTAGCCCATTGTTTGGAATTTTTTCGGTAGTGTTTTTGCTCCTATTTTTTATGGAAAAATAGCACAAATATCTAAAAACCTGTTTGTTAGAAGAAGCCTCGAAAACAATTCCCAAAAAGCCCCGAAAACAACCTTGAACGGCCACCGGTGCCTCCACCGGTTGTCGCTACCCCCGCCGGTTTTTTCTCCATTGTTTTGGAGCAGTTTTTTTCTCAATTTTTGGACTATTTTTGTAGTGGCATTTTACTGCTATTTTATGCCAAAAAAGGCTCAAAATTAGTCTCAAAAATATCAAAAAAACTATCGAAAAACAGTTCCGAACCGCCGCCAGTGGTGCCACCGACGAGCTATTTTTAATCTAGTTTTTTTCATGTTTTTGGGACATATTTTAATACTACTTTTAAGCCTAAAAATTGAAAAAAAAAGCTACTGGAAAATATGTCAAAAAAATTGTAAAAAAACCACTGCGATCCATGGCCCGTAACTCCCGAAACCACCACTGTTGCCACCGCCTATTCTTCGTGTTATTGGATATTCAACCTGTTTTTAAATATTCTAAACAGATATTTAAATACAAATAACTACTATTACATTGAAACCTATGTGTCATAGGCTCACATTCGATCTAGAAAAAATTTAATCTATCACAATCAACCCACGTGATTAAAAATAATTAAATCATCATCCAAACTATTCAATCAGACATGAAAAATATGATGATCATAAAATCGAGATTAGAACACCTGTAAAATAAAGTTAGCACAGTTCTAAAATACTCGGCTCCGATAAACTGTAAACAAAAACAAAACGACTCTAATACCAATTGTTAGAGGCAAAACTGTCAAGATCATTGTTTTTGTAAACAATTTTTGATAAAAATTAACTAGACGAACAAACATCGAAACGGGCTCCAGATAAAACTTTTGATGTCGAACGATCAAAATAAAAACCCGGGCATCCACAATTAATTTAGAAGAAATATCTTTTTTCACTCGATTCTTCAACTACGATTTTGATTCCGAGTTGAAACTCCCATCACACCTTCTACTGTATTATTTTTTTCTTGAAGACAAATTATGAATTTTGTTCAGTCTACCCGCATATTTATAGGGTTACAATAGGGACCTATGGAGTAATTAGGACAGAAACTTCTAGTGTAACCCAGATATGTATCCAGCGGTTTCTGTAATTAAGCAAGCCTCTCAGCGGTATCTGTAATTATGAAAAACTTGCAACAGTTTTTGAAATTTTCATAAAATACTAAATTACAGTTCACACCACTAAAGAACTGTAATTGCACTATAAATTATAATCTCTAGACCTTCTTGCATTGAGCTCCTGTTATTAAATGCTTAACTCATTTTTTCACGTTAAGATTTTCGATACCCGCCAATTAAATTTAATTACTGACATTTTAATTTAATCGATATCTTGAAATTCTTTAAGCCCTTTCATTTAACTTATTTGACCGCCAGATAATCAAATCCATCTGTAGGGTTTGACCCAGTCAAAACTTATAGGCTTCCTTAAGAGGTATCGTTAATCCCGATCTTTCGAGACGTGAATTTCATTAATAATTAATATTCACTATATAAATAATACAGTTATCCAATTCACCGAAAATATAGACCCATATAAGATTACACCCTCTAATGAATCAAAATAATGAATATTAAATATACATAAATCAATAATTATTTCAGGATTAAGAGCGTAAGCACTATTCATAATAACCTTGGAGAGTAAATTAATTTATATAGTTAGTATAAAATTAATTACCCTAATGTATCACATTCAATACGCACAAAGTATAATAGCACAAAATGTCAGAACAATAGACGACGCTATTATCTGTTCTCCATAACCAAGACAGTTTTACTAAAACTCTGTGGTACAGTCGTACCGATGGTATGTCCATTTCTATCTAAACTGTGAACAAATAACTTATATTCTGTAATAATCTAAAATTTGATCTTCTGTGTGCAGCTATACTCTACACACTAGATTAAATAATATACAGAATAAAGGACATTCATGCATAACATTAAAGAAATGATATTGCATATATTGCTCATTAAGATTATTATAAAATGAAAAATTAATTTTATTAAAATAAAATTAAATACTAAAAATATAATTTTCAGTATACAACCCTAATTCCTAAGACCTAGACAACGCTTCGCATATGATTAGAGTTTGAAACAAGATTTTCCTAGCGCACCAGGGCTTAGAATGCCTAGCTCACTAGGGCTTGAGAGACCTAAGACACCATCTAGACTTAGAAGTACCTAGATAATGCTTTACATATGATTAGAATTTGATTAATTCTCTCTCTTCATTCCTTTCTTTCATTCCATTTGATCTGACTGCTTTTATTATGCTATTTGATCCTCTTCCTTTTTGCTTCTAAAGGCTGGTCGATCTATCCGTGGCTTTGGCAGCTTTGGGGGACGTATTAGAGTGGTATGCTGCTCTTCCTACCCCCTAAACGAGCTTTTATCGTTGGTTCTGGCTTTGCTCACTTCATACCATTGCTAGGTGAGACCAGCAATGACAGGATCCAGATAACAGCACTGGCAAAGATGTGGTGGGAGACCACCAACACATTCCTTTTCACAACGTTCGAGGTGACCCTAACTCCACTTGACTTCGCCATGCTCACCGATATCCAAGTTAGCAACGATCTCATCCCATTCGATCTCGACATCCCACTATCAACAAAAGCTCTTACCTATTTCTTGGGCATAGTTTCGACTCAGATAGACCAAGGACATGTCAGGTATACCTAGTTTTACTCTCACTTCCATCATTTCCACTACACCGAGCCCCATCACAACAAGTGGGTCACCCGAGCTTTCCTACTACACATGTTCGGTGTCTTCTTGTTCGCAAATAAGGAGAACACCATCCATCTTCATTATTTAGGAGCCCGCTTCCACCTAGATTGGGTCGCGTCATATGACTGGGGAGGCATGGCTCTTGCTACTCTCTATGGCTCTATGAGGGCAGTAATGAGGATCCCACAAGAGCTTAGCGTAGGGGGATACTGAAGAATCTGAGAGGTATATTCTTATCTCTGTATTTTTATACTTTCATTCATTTACATATTTGTCATATGTTCTTCTGCTGACTTCTTCTTTTGTAGTTGTGAAGCTACAAGTTCCTTAAAATGCATGTTCTGCAGAACTCATGTGCCGATCCTATGGTGATCCCTCACACCGCTCGGTGAGCCCGGGGGCTGAAGAGGAGAAAGCATGGAGGAAAGACTTTAGATCAATTTCGTCAGTCTTTGGACCGGTTGACCCTAGACCAGGTATAATTTTTACTTCTTGTTCTCTGCTCTGTTCACTGTACTGTATTGTTCACATTGCTCTCTGCCAGTCACTGATTTGTTCGCTACTCTATTACTGCTATTAATCTGTTTATTGCTCTGTTATTGTTACTAATCTGTCCTCTGCTCTGTTCATTGATCTACTATTCACTGTACTATTTACGACTTGTTCTTTACTCTTTATCCTGTCTCTATTTTCTAACCAGACATCTTCTTCCTTTATAGGTTCCCTAGGATTTTTGGTGGGGGATGGAGGATAGGGCTGGCATAGATCTAATACGCAGTCATGGCACTTCTGGGTTACAGTTTTACTAGAGGGCCCATTTTTCTGGGAGTTGTATTTGAGAGAGCAAATCGTTCGATAGTCCCTCGCCTTCATCATTTCCAGATCCCCGTACCTCATTCAGCTTCCATGCATCAGACAAATTATATGGGCGTCCTCGACATTATGCTAGAGGTAGCTAGAACTCTAGTGTCTGCTTTTCTAGAGCTGACCGGAGATTAAACAACATGGGCGATGGGACATCTGATGGGACTGATGGGTCCTCATCCAATAGTCGTAGAGGTTCCACCAGCTGGATAGGGTAGAGCCAAGAGGAGAGGGAGAGATGTAGAGGCAGCAGCCACCCTGGAAGGAGGAGCTGGAGTAGGAGCAGGAGCAAGAGACGTAGGATCTGGAGCAGGTGGAGCTGGAGCTACTGGAGCTGCTAGTGTTGAAGCAGCTGGAGCAGGAGGAGTGATGGGTCTAAAGATTCCATGGGATGTCCCTACCTATATAGCGGGCCACCTGTTTGCCCTTCCTGTTCTAGTTCTGCTAGCCCCGAAGTTTAGAGCCTATATCCCTCAAGTTTGTCCTTACCCCTCCTTTTTCTTCCTTCTTATTACCTTCTTTGTTTGGTTTTCTCAAACTGCATCTTCTATTCACAGGTTAATCAGACGTGGATAGATCGTGTGATGCTTCTATTGTCAGGGCATAAAGCATTGATTCGCCAGCAGGATGCAACTATTCGGGCAGCTGGCATTGCCTTTGATCTAGTGGCCATAGTGAGTACCTTCTAACTTCTTTAGCTCGTTGAATTTTTTAGTATCTCGTACTTATCTTTATCTCCTTTTAACGGCCACGGGCTCCAGTTCCAGGCCTAGCGCAACCACAGGTTCCAATTCGAGGCCCAGCACGAGGTCATGGGTCCCGTGCCTCTTTCTAAGCTCGCTCTATTTGAGGTCTACTTCATCTGCTCGAAGCCGTTCTCGAGTTATATCAACTTCTTCTAGCAGTGGTGGCATTGACATCGATGATTTGGATGTGCCGTTTGATGAGGCTAGTCCTTTAGAGACAGTGAGAGAGAGAGATCCCCCTTTTTCATACTGATTTATCCCACATACATTCTGATCCTTTATGATACATTTGGGTCTTTCGAGCCTATGTGCCACAGTTTCACTGGTTGCCAGGTCAGGGTGTTCCTGCACTTTCAGATACACTTGGACCTTCGAGCCTTTTTTTTACCTGCCTGTTTATATGCTTGAGCTTGCATGATTCTTCTTCCCGTTAGTTGTACAATACATGATACAGATCTTGAATTACTATCTAGATTTATATAAATTTTATTTCTTATTCTCACCCAGCATGTATGCCTTGCTTGAAAGCAATAAACAATAGAAAAGAAATCACAGAATATAAGATATACAAAAAGGGTGCAAAAGGAGATATACCCACTGCCTTCGAAGGTTGTGGGTGTTGGAGGCAAGACTGTCAAGATATTTATTTTTGCAAACGATTAATGAAAAAAATTAATTGGACGGACAATCGCCAAAATGGACTCCAGATAAAACTTTTGATGACGAACGATCAAAATAAAATCCGTGCATCCGAAGTTAATTTAGAAGAATATCTTTTTACCGGTCAAATCTTCAACTATGATTTGAATCCAAGTTGAAGCTCATGTCTGATCTTCTATTATATTGCCTTATGCGATTCTCGGATATAGTGTAGGCTATAATCCTCTGAGAACTTCTACCAGCAGAACCAGAATAGTTTTAGTTTTAGAAGACAAGTTATGAAACTGGTTCAGCCGACCCGCATATATATAGAGCTATAGCAGGAACCTGGGGATTAATTATGTGTAAGACTTTCAGTGGAACACAGGCACGTATTAGCTGTTTTTGCAATTAAGCAAATCTCATAGCAGTATCTGCAATTATAAAAAACCAACAGTGGTTTCTGCAATTTCTATAAAACATTGAATTACAGTTCACACTACTAAAGAACTATAATTGCACTCTGATCCATAATCTTAAGACCATATAGTATTGAGCTCCTATTATTAAATGCTTACAATTTCTTCCCACATTAAGATTTTTGATACCCGCTAGTTAAATTTAATTACTGACAATTTAATTTAATCAGCATCTTGATATTCCTTAAATTCTTTCGCTTAACTTATTTGACCGCTGGATAATTAAATCCACCTGTAAGGTTTGGCCCGGTCAAAACTTATAAGCTTCTTTAATGGGGTATCGTCAATCCCGATCATTCAGGACGTGAATTCCGTCAATAATTAATATTTTCTATATAAATAATACCGCTATCCAACTCACTAAGAATATAGACCCATATAAGATCGCACCCTCTAATGAATCAAAACAGCGAATATTAAATATATGAAAATCAATAATTATTTTAGGATTAAGAGGAAATCACTATTCATAATAATCTTGGGATGTGAATTAATTTATATAGTCAGTATAAAATTAATTATGTAATCATCCGAACTCAAGATACGAATAAAAAAAGAAAGAACATCTCAAAATAAACAAAATCTTGAACCTAAGTTCGGTAAGAAGAACCAACCTGACCGTTTAACCTTTTCAAGCCCAAGACCCGAGACAGAGTGGGAATCACACAAGCATATATTAAAACCCTAATGTTAAGAATAAGAATTCAAAATTATAAGTCCAAGTCGTTTAAGACAAGAGTTACGCTAAAAAAGTCAAGAAACGAACCAATGTGAAAATATCTGAATTTTCTCCTACAATTAAATAAAAAAAATTATTTTGATATATATATATATATATATATATATATATACATTCAAGTGACTAACCTAGGAGAATGTGCTAAAACTAGGTGAGCAAGTTTCATAAACTCAAGTAATGTTTAAAGTAACTAAGGTTAGTTAACACATGGTTAAAAAAACTTCCTAGGAAGCTTCCAATTTGACTTTTGACTATAAAAAGAGACCCAATCCACGCTTTCTCTTCATAATTTAGTGCATATAGAGAGGGAGAGAGAGAGAGAGAGAAGAAGAAGAAGAAGAAGAAGAAGAAGAAGAAGAAAAGAGAAGAAAGAAGGAGAAGGATCCATAGAGCTTGAAAGCTAAGTCCAAGGTTTTCCATTACTAAGAAACAACTTCTAAACAAGGTAATCAAGGCTCTTAACACTTTTAATTTTATACACATCAAATACCTCTTTTATTATTTTAAAATAAAAATCAAAGATCAAGAACCAAAAACTCAAAAATAAAGGCGTCATGGTTGGTTTTTGGGGTTGTTCGGTATGAATGTTAAAGTTGTGAGTTGGTGTGGATTTTTCCATGGGTTCCATGACTACTATAAGTTCTATAACATTGATATATTGAAGTACAACACATGTATACAAAGAAGATGGGTCAAAAACTTACACACATGACACTAAGAGGCTAGAACCAAAATAAGCCTAAGTTTTGGGCATTTTGAGCTTTCTGTCCTGATATTTGGAATATCATAACTCAATGTAGAAAAATTTTCTAAGCATGTTCTCTATATCGCGACCTATATTTTTGTGTTATCTTTCATCCAAAATTGGTTTTAACTCATTTGAGTAAGTAGAACTCGAGATACTGCAATTCTACCAAAGTGTATCGATTTTTAACCAGTCAACAATGCAGACCTAAAAATCCTAGTTTAAAATGAGATTCGAGTTTCGGACAAAACATGAAAGTTGTAGAAAACATGTTTATCTAGCTACCCACCAACAATAAGCACAAAATAATGAGTTTTGATAGGTCAAAACCCCTTTTAAACTCTCTATTATGTTTCAACCCTCAAGGAATACTTTTGCCACATATTTTTGTGTAGCCCAAATCCCCTATTTTTAGTGATCTATTCCAAAAGTGGTCTACATGAACTTTGTATCTAACCTACTGAACTACGTGCTGTCCAAAAATCATACCTTGAATCCTTAGGATGATTCCTTAAAATCGTTTTAAACCCTCTGTCCAAAATCAACTCTGCTAGGCAAGTGAAGGATTGGGCAAGTGCGTAGTACCCCTTAAACCTAAAAAGAAAGTAACCATGTCCCTAAAATCAAGAAAACATTCAATGTCTAGAATCGTTTTAGTACTTCACATTCTAAGAGGGGTAGAACTCTGCGTTGACGTTCAAGTCATGTTTGCTTGCTAGGCATGAAAGTTTTGTTACCCAAGGAGCAAGCTTAGCTCGTTGACAAAGGCTCAGTTCGTACGCATATAAGATAAGGTGAGAGTGATTACCCATTATCTTGAACATGAGTTTATGTAAATGATGCTTGAAAATACTTTGAAGCGCATGTTTTGAACTATGACCAATATGACGATCGCATGAACCTGTTGTTTTCAAAAGCCATGATGTTTTTAATTCAAGTGTGCTATCTATGATATTCTGAGCAACATAATGTTACAATGAAAGTATGATTAATGTTGTGTGATTGTTCCAAAGTTCCAAGTTACAAGAGTTTTCAGTCCTTTATATTCCGTTATGAGGGAGGTTACCCAACTATGGATTTTTCATTTGTCCCTACAGGGGAGGTTTCCCATTAAGCGGAGGTTTTTTCCTTAAAGGCTTTTGGGCTGAGTCCCAGGTTTTTAGAACATACCACTCGTGCTTGGTGGAGAATGGCCCTTATTCCATCACGTTGCTATCCGTGCATTGCGAATTGAGGTTACGGTACCGTCGAAACTCCCGATTGTGAGGTTGACGACTACTTGGACATTGTTGGGGTTTGAGTCTAGATTTGTGAAAGTGGTCATGCATTTTAAATTTGTGGCGGTTGAGCCAGGAACATATTTCTGTTTACAATACTAAGAAGGTTCTGTATAATCTGCGATATTTTCATGAAAAATGTGATGAATTATTTTTAGAAAGAGTTTTCAGTTATCTTTAACTAAGTAACTGTCTTTTCTATTCATAATAATGCTAAGTGCGCTCTTCTGTAACCTCTGTGGTTAGAAATACCAGGAACGGCTAGGAGTTAGTCCACCACAGATGTCGTCGAGTAGTTTTGGTCCTGGTGTTGGGAATTGTTTTGGTTCAGTTTTCTTTTGTTTAGTTCTTAGTTTTGGAAGAGCTTCAAGAATAAGACCCTGGAGGTTTTTGATGTTTTAGAAGTAATGTATTCCCTTGGGATAGTGAATCCCTAGTGACTCATGTATACCTCTTTTGACATTAAGGTGTTGTGGTTGCTTAGAAGTTCTTGTTTGGTCTCTTAATATCTTTATCCCTTGTCTTTCTTTTTAGCCACCGATCTGCGGCGGGATCACATCCCTTTGTACAGGTTTGGTACCTTGCGGGAGCGGGGTGTTACATTTTGGTATCAAAGCTCTAGGTTATAGGTTCTGTAGACTTATTAGAGTGTGGTCTGTGGTGGACCGTAGGATAAGCGTGTCATCTCGTCGTCTGTTGAGAAGAGTGGTTTAGGCTTGGGGTTGTCATACTTTTGCCTTCGGGCATCTGACTGACTGGCATTGAGGTCCATTTGGGAAATGTGTTCAGCAGATGCAGGGTCTTAATTGGATGTTTAAGCAAGTTATCAGATTGGGGAGATAACCCGGGAGGGACCTTGCGTTGATGTCGTTTTGCAAAGTCAAAGTGGGTTATCAGATTAAGGGGGATGAACCTTGTGTCATTAAAAACTTTCGTAGACAGTTTGTTCTTATCCTTATGTCTATAAGTTGGACTCCTGTGTCAAGCCCTAAGTCATAGCTTTCCTACGATAGGAAGGAGCATAGAGAAACTCGGACGGAGCATCATTCAACCTGAACTAGTATAATGAGGCACAACAAGAAGAATCTTCGCAAGAGAGACCGGTCGAACTTGATCCAACTGCTAGGATGCTGGAGGCAATCGTTAGACTGACCGAACAGAACATGAGTTGGATCACAAGGTGAGCTGAAAGGAACAATAACCCTTTAATCAAACAATTTAAGGATCTGGGTGCGAGGGAGTTCATAGGAACCCTTAGCCCTGCAGAAGTAGAAAACTTGTTGAAGGATGTCGTGCGTATCCTGAATAGGTTAGGGGTAGATGCAGATAATAGGTTTGATCTTGTAGCTTTTATGTTGAGGGGAGAAACATACCACTGGTGGGAAGCCATGGAACGATTCTTAAAGATGCTGGTGCCAAGAGTTGAACCTCCCATACCCCAGAGAATCACTTGGGATCGTTTTGAGAAAACGTTCGACGTGCAGTATAAGCCCATAAACTACAAGCATGAGAAGGAGCAGGAATTCATTGACCTGGAACAAGGAAGAATGACTGTGGAAAAATTCGAGATGAAGTTTACAGAGTTGTCACGATATGCCACCCAACTTATACCTGATGAGGAGATAAGGTGTAGAAGGTTCAAGAATGGATTAAGTTTTCGAATTAGAATAAGGATGACGGTTCTCGAGATGAACTACTACGCAAGACGAGTGAACATAGCGCAAGATGAATTGTAATGCGGGCCAGAAGGACTGGTAACTCTTTAGTTAAACAATTCCAAAATTTGGGTGCTAAGGAGTTTGTGGAAACAGTTAGTCCCACTGACGCTGAAAATTGCTTGAGCGGTGGAGTGCGCATTTTAGACAGACTGAGTTGTTCATGTGGTAAGTTCTTAAGTATCGATTTATATTTGTTTGACATCTAAATTGTTTAACTCATATGGAGTTGGTATTCGATTTTCGTTGTGGTATTGGTGTGAGTTGCAAGGAAGTTGCTTTCGAAAATCATTTATGATGTGACCCATTAGGGAAAACCTATTTAGATTAGTGCATAAATGTTGCTTGTATAGAGAAGGAATTTTCTCATGAGAATGTGTGGACTTTATGTATGAGAAGTTGAAGGGTGATATAATTCTATTGTTTCTGGTAGAGTTGCAAAGCAATTTAGTGTGAGTATACAGGAGGAATAAGTGTTTAGATGAGAATAGTGGAAGCGTAAGTGAAACTGTACGAATTAATGGGTATGATTTTTGTAAATTGGACTTGAGTGAATCGAGTGTCTAGGTAAAATGCGGTTAAGATGAAATAGTTAAAGTGCGAAAGTGGCTTTTGGTTCGGTTGTGCAACAGAGAATGTGTGAAGGGATTAAGTGATGATAGTAAGAGATTTTAGAATTAGGAGTTAGTACTATACGATTAAAGTATTGTTGGGTGAGTGGTACGTATGTGAAGGAAAGATGCGAATGTATATTGTGGTATGACGAGGGTTATGTTTGGGTTTGTATGGGTAAGCATATACCTGTGGAGTGTTTAGTCTACGTGGTATGTTTAGCCCTAGTGACGCATTAAGTTCAAGTGGCGGTATTAGTCTTGATGGTCATAAGACTAGAGTGGTAATTAAAAATGTGTGTAAAGATTGTGTGTTAAAGATAGAAGATAGGGAGATGTTGGTAGATTTGATGCCTTTGGTTATGTTTGAGTTTGATTTGATTCTTGGGATGGACTGGTTGTCATCCTACCATGCATCGCTAGACTATGTTAGGAAAAGAGTAATCTTTAGGATATCCGGAGTTGAGGAATTCGTTTTTCCAAGGGGACAAGAGTAGAACACCTATTCGTATTGTGTTGGCTATTAAGGATTCGAAGATGTTGAAGAACGGTTGCCAGGGGGTTTTGGCACATGTGATAAACGTAGAGATGGAAGAAAAGAAGCTTTCGAAGGTACCAATGATTTGTGAGTTTCTAGACGTTTTTCCAAATGATTTACAAGAATTACCCCCAAATAGATAAGTGCAGTTTACAATCAATCTCTATCCTGGCATAGCGCCCATATCTATTCCTCTTTACAGAATGTCACCTGTTGAGCTACTAGAGTTGAAGGAACAATTACAGGAGTTATTAGAAAAAGGATTCAACCGACTTAGTGTCTCATCATGGGGAGAACCTGTACTGTTTGTAAAAAAGAAGGATGAAATACTGAGGATGTGTATCGACTATCGACAATTGAATAGGGAGATCATTAAGAACAAGTATCCTTTACCTAGGATAGACAACTTGTTCGACCAGCTGTAAGGAGCCAGAGTGTTCTCAAAGAGAGACTTGAGGTCAAGATACCATCAATTGAAAGTGTGGAAGTTAGATATACCCAAAACTGACTTTAGGACTTGTTATGAGCATTATGAATTTCTAGTGACGCCTTTCGGGATTAACGAACGCGTCTACTATGTTTATGGACCTGATGGATCGGGTGTTGAGGAGCTTTCTAGACCAATTCGTGATTTTGTTCATTGATGGCATTTTAATATACTTTCGGAGTGATAAGGAACACGGAGAACATTTGAAGATTTCTTTGCAAACCTTGAGGAATCACTAGATGTATGCAAAAAAATAATAAAAATAAGTAAATAAAAAATTTAATTAAAAAATAAAAAATAAAAATAAATCGAAAAGTGTGAGTTTTGGTTGGATCGAGTGGTGTAGCTGAGTATGTTATAACTAGAGAGGGAATACAAGTGGACCCAATGAATGTGGAAGCGGTAGTCAATTGGAAAAGGCCAACTAGCATGACTAAGATACGAAGCTTTTTGGGGTCAGCTGGTTATTACCGGCGTTTTATTCGGGACTTTTCCCTAATTGCGAAGCTCTTGACTCGATTAACTCAGAAGAATGTCAAGTTTCAATGGTCTAATGGATGCAAATGAAGTTTTAAAGAGTTGAAGTCCAAATTGGTGTCAGCACCTGTACTTACCCTTCCGTCAGCCAATGAGGGCTTTGTTTTTTTTTTTATGGTGACGCGTCACACCAAGGTTTGGGTTGCATATTGATGCAACACAGGAAGGTTATTTCCTATGCGTACAGACAATAAAAACCTCATGAGAAGAATTACCCTACCCACGATCTAGAGTTAGCTGCAATCGTCTTTGCGCTCAAGATTTGGAGACAATATTTGTACGGCGTCCTTTGTGAGATCTTTACGGATCATCAGAGTTTGAAGTATATTTTCACCTAGAAAGAGCTGAACTTGAGGTAAAAGAGATGGATGGAGTTAATTAAAGATTATGATGGCACGATTCACTATCATCCGGGGAAGGCTAACATCGTAGCAGATGCGCTAAGTCAAAAACCAATAGGGAATATCCATGTCTCTTTGAGCGTGTTCTTTATATCCAGACCTAGGTTGTTGTGTTATATTTTATCCAAAATTGGTTTTAACTCATTTGAGTAAGTAGAACTCAAGATATTGCAATTCTACCAAAGTGTATCGGTTTCTAACCAGTTAACAATGCAGCCCTAAAAACCTTAGTTTAAAATGAGATCCGAGTTTTGGACAAAACATGAAAGTTGTAGAAAACATGTTTATCTAGCTACCCACCACAAATGAGCACAAAATAATGAGCTTTGATAGGTTAAAACCCCTTTTAAACTCTCCATTGTGTTTCAGCCCTCACAAAACACTTCTATCACATATTTTTGTGTAGCCCGAATCCCCTATTTTTAGTGATCTATTCCAAACGTGGTCTACATGAACTTTGTATCTGACCTCTAAAATACGTGCTGCCCAAAAATCAAACCTTGAACCCTCAGGATGATTCTCCAAAACCGTTTCAAACCCTCTGTCCAAAACTGACTCTGCTGAATTTTTGGCAGTTAAAATAATCTATTTTCTAAAATGTCCAAAATGTCTAACTTGTTCCAAACAACTACCATTATCTATAAACATGTAACTTGTATGGGACATGTTGAACTAGAACATACTCAAACATGGGCTCATTTGGAGTTGAGATGATACCCCAAAACTGAGACCAACAGAGACACGTTTCTGACCAATTCTCTGAGCAAGTGCTGAACTATTTTCTTTTCCGTCAAGTTTTTCACCTAGTTGCCTTAGGTTTTGGCCTTGGGGTAAAATATAAAAGTTGTAGATAATATTTTAATCTAACTTTTCACCAAAAATCGTAATCCAACTCCAAGTTTAAATACCTTAAAATGCTGTGGTACTTTAAAATTTAATGATTGGGAGAGAGTAATAAATGGTTAAGTTAAATCCTTAAACAAGTGAAGAATTGGGCAAGTGCATAGTACCCCTTAAACCTAAAAAGAAAATAACCATGGTCCCTAAAATCAAGAAAACATTCAATGGTCAAAATCGTTTTAGTACTTCACGTTCTAAGAGGAGAAGAACTTTGTGTTGACGGTTAAGTCATGTTTGCTTGCTAGGCATGGAAGTTTTGTTACCCGAGGAGCAAGCTTAGCTCGTTGAGAAAGACTCGGTTTGTACACATATAAGATAAGGTGAGAGTACTTAGCCATTATCTTGAACATGAGTTTATGTAAATGATACTTGAAAATGCTTTGAAGCGCATGTTTTGAGCTATGACCAGTTTGACGATCGCATGAACTTGTTGTTTTCAAAAGCCATGATATTTTTAATTCAAGTGTGCTATCCATGATATTCTGAGCTAGCATAATGTTACTATGAAAGTATGATTAATGTTGTGTGATTGTTCCAAAGTGCCAAGTTACAAGGGTTTCCGGTCCTTTATATCCTGTTATGAGGGAGGTTATCCAACTATGGATTTTTCATTTGTCCCTGTAAGGGACGTTTTCCGTTAAACGGAGGTTTTTGCCTTTAAGCCTTTTGGGCCGAGTCCTAGGTTTTTAGCACATACCACTCGTGCTTGGTGGAGAATGCCCTCATTCCATCATGTTGCTATCTGTGCATTGCAAATTGAGGTTACGGCACCGTTGGAACTCCCGGTCGTGAGGTTGACGACTACTTAGACATTTTTGGGATTTGAGTCAAGATTTGAGAAAGTGTTCATGAATTTTAAATTTGAGGCGGTTGAGCCAGGAACATATTTCTGTTTGCAATACTGAGAAGATTCTGTATAATCTACGATATTTTCATGTTCAAGCAAATGCATCAGTTTCTATACTTTCGTGAAAAATGTGATGAATTGTTTTTAGAAAGAGTTTTCAGTTATCCTTAACTAAGTAACTGTCTTTTCTGTTCATGATAATGCTAAGTGCGCTCTCCTGTAACCTCTGTGGTTGCAGATACTAGGAATGACTAGGAGTTGGTCCACCACAGGCGTCGTCGAGTAGTTTTGGTTCTGGTGTTGGGAATTGTTTTGGTTCAGTTTTCTTTTGTTTAGTTTTTAGTTTTGGCGGAGCTTCATGTATAAGACCCTGGAGGTTTTTGATGTTTTAGAAGTAATGTATGCCCTTGGGGTGGCGAATCCCTAGTGACTCATGTATACCTCTTTTGACATTAAGGTGTTGTGGTTGCTTAGAAGTTCTTATTTGGTCTCTTAATATCTTTATCTCTTGTCTTTCTCTTTGGCCGCCGGTCTGCGGCGGGTTCACATCCCTTTGTACAAGTTTGGTACCTTACGGGAACGGGGTGTTACAAATAAATTCACACAAAATGTATTGGCACAGAGAGTCGAAACAATAAATGACGCTATTATCTGTTTCCCGCAACCAAGATAGGCCTACTAAAACTCTGTGCCATAGTCCTACCGATGGTATGTCTATTTCCATCTAAACTGTGAACATAAAACTTATATTCTGCAACAACCTAAAATATGATCTTCTGTGTGTAAGCAGTATTCTACACACCAGATTAAATACTATACAGAATATTGGACATCCATGCATAACAAAAAAATGATATGCATACATTGCTCATAAAGATTCTCATAAAATGAAATTTTAATTTTATTACAATAAAATTAAATACTAAAAACATGATTTTCAGTATACCAACCCTAACAGCGGGCGCAGAGCTAGAACCTTGCTGTCACAAGGAAGGAAAAAGGAAAGGACAAAGTCGCAAGGTTTAGAGGGTTGCGGTCATGTACTAGATGTTGCGGTTGTACTTTGGATATTGAGATCTTGACTTCCAAGGTTGCGATCGCAAGAATCATTGGGCTTTTTCGGGCCTTCTGATGTTCAGCCTTTTCATGCCATATAAGTGTGGAATGGGGTCCCCCATTTTCTATCATTTTCTCCATAATGGCTTCATTTCATAGCTTACTCTCTACAGGTTAGATGAGTTTTTCCCCATCGAGCGTCTTAGCTTTGCCTCATTTGGTATCAACTCTCTATTTTCTCTAATGTCCGTTAAGATTAACGAACCACTGCTGAGGGTTGCTGTACAACTGTGGGATCCACAATCCCATGTTTTCTGCTTTTGCCTTAAAGAACTGTGCCCCACTTTGAAAGAGTTTGCTGCTATTTGGGCCTTACCTCGAGGAAGTCTATTATCGTGCTGGCTTTCTCTCTCTAATCGACAACAAATAATACAACTCTATGGCTTATCCAAGATGGAGACCTCCCTCTTGACATCCAACGACTGCCTTGATGTTCATTGGATTATAGACAGATTTTGTTCTACTGGCAACCTTAGCGATCTTAGCTTTTAGTTACGGCGCTGTTATGCCTTGTGTTTTTGCCTTCTTGCTCGTTACTTCCTTGTTTCTCCTAACGGATGAGTCAGCTACTCGCTAGTTGATATTACAGGTCAAATGTGGTCGAAAAAAGACTGTCCCAATAATACTTGCTGAAACTTTGATTGGCCTGGACGCTATTCATCGAGGCGCGACTACTACTTTTGCTGGCAGCCCTTTACTTCGTCAGGTAAATTCAAGGTCTTCCTTCTCAGCAATTCTTTATTAGCATGTCTTTGGTGTTTCTAACCTTTCAAATCGCCCACAGACTACCCCTCGGCCCCTCATAAACACACATCTCTCTTTCATCAATGGAGGCAGATTAATCACCTCCCAATTGCTTCTTTCCCAAGTCTTTGACGATCAATTCATCCACTCCCCAGTCCTCAAACATGGTTTGCTTCCACACAAATTTAACCAACTATAAAACTTCTCTCAACAGGGTACACACCATGCACCCAGAAGAATGGTATCACTTCCTTCATCAAAGGAACATATTCGCAATTTAATCACCTCCTATTTGCCTCTTCCCAAAGCTTTCATAGATCAGCTCATTTTTCACTTGGGCCTTTGTCGAGAGCCCTTCGTTGCACCCTCAAGTGGGCCAATTTTACCCCAACTCAACCATCCCGGGTGTGTTCATGTTGGTTCATAGACCATACGTATTCAAAATGCTCTACTTTGATGTCTTTTGACGGTGCTTTCCTATTTCCCTATCCGGCCTCTTCTACCCCTTCATCTAATTCATGTTCAGGTGTCAAAGGTCCGCCTTCATGTCCCCTTCTATCCCTTCATCTAGTTCAGGTTTAGACTTCAAGGGCCTATCATCATGCCCTCCGTCCATCTCGTTATCCTCATCGGCCGTTTTTGCAAAACTGAACATGCACTCGCACTCACTCCCCCTCTTGGTTTTTACCATTTTTCTCTCATTTTGATTTATGTTTCTTAATTTTTATCACTCTACTCTCCTTTTGCTTTATTTCTTGCTTTATTTTTTCACACATCTCTTCTTTTACTGGTTTCTCATGATTTTTACCACTTAAACTCTTTTATAGATCTGGCTGATGAAGAAGGTGAACCTTATACAAAAAACAGTCACAGATAGGTACAATGCTGCAGCCCTCGTCTATTGTCCTTATTATCCAGTATGCACTACTGAGACAGCTTGAAAGCAGTACCTTTCTTCTCTGACGGGAGCAGACATCACCTGGAAGTGCTCTTGTTGGCAAATCCCTACTATGACTTTGACCACTATGGACCATCCCAGTGTCTTGTTGATCGGCCTACGACTGCCCACTTTCTACTATCCACACCGAATCATGAAGTAGTTTGGTCGAAGATAGATCATATTCCATGGTGCTCAAGGTCGTTTGTACTCGTTTTCCCTTCAGGCCCCATTTCTAGCAAAGCATCAGGAGGTTTGGTCATCTCATTCACTGATGGAGATGCAGAAACTGTAGTACCGAAGCTTCCCGTGGAGTATAATGTTGGAAGCAAACAGCCAAGATCATTGATTTAAATATAATTTTTTGATTAAAAAAAATTGGGCGGGCAATTGCCAAAACAGGCTTCAGATTAAAAAAATTTTGATGTCAAACGATCAAAATAAAACTCTTGCTACCACAGTTAGTTTTAGATGAATACCTTTTGGTCAGTTCTTCAACTACGAACTTTAATTCTTTGAGTTGAAGCTCCGAACAGACTTTCTACTGTATTCTCGATGCGATTCTCGAATATAATGTGAGCTACGGTCCTTCGATAACTGGTACCGACAGAACCTGATCAATCTTAGTCTTGAAAGATAACTACTGAAATTGGTTCAACCTACCCACATTTACAGGCTACAGTAATTATGACATAGACTTCTAGTATGACTCAAATACCTTTCCAGCGATTTTTGTAAATATGCAAATCTCTCAGCGATTTCTACAATTATGAAAACCTTGCAGTAGTTTCTATATTTTCATAAAAATACTAAATTACTATTCATACCACTAAAGAACTATAACTGTATTTCTAGCCATAATCTTAAGACCAATTGCATTGAGCTCCTGTTATTAAAGAATTAACTAATCTCCCCACGTTATGATTTTCGATACCCGCCAATTAAATTTAATTACTGATAATTTAATTTAATCAGCATTTTTGAAATTATTTAAGCCCTTCTGCTTAATTTATTTAACTGCCGAATAATTAAATCCACTTACAAGGTTTGGCTCGGTCAAAACTTGTAAGTTTCTTTAAGGGGGTATCGTCAATCCCAATCAATCAATATGTGAATTCCGTCAATAATTAATATTAACTATATATTTAATACCACTATCCAACTCAGCGAGACTATTAACCCATAAAAGATCGCACCATCTAATGAATCAAAAGTACGAATATTAAATATACGCAAATAATAATTATTTTGGAATTAAGAGTATAAGCACTCATAATAATCTTGTGATGTGAATTAATTTATATAGTCAGTATAAAATTAATTACCCCAATGTGGAACTGTTCAATACACACAAAGTGTACTAGTAGAGAGAGTCAGAACAATAGACAATGCTATTATCTATTCTCCCGTAACCAAGACAGGACTACTAAAAATCTGTGCTATAGTCGTACCAATAGTTTGTCCAATTCCATCTAAACTATGAACAACAAGAACCTATAATCTAGTTTTTTGTGTGCAAGACGTACTCTACACATCAGATTAAATACTATACAGAATAAAGGACAACCATGCATAACATTAAAAAAAATTAATATTGCATTCATTGCTCATTAAGATTCTCATAAAATGAAAAAATAATTTTATTAAAAATAAAATTAAATACTAAAACTAAATAAAATTTATATTTTTTAGTATACAACCCTGACAATCTCCCACTTATACTCAAAATCATGCTGCCATATATCTGACACCCATACCCTCTACATAACTATCAAAAGTCTTAGCCAGTAATCTCTTTGTAAAAGAATCTATAAAGTTATCCCCTAATGTAATTTTAGTCACAACAAAACCATCTCTCTGTACAATTTCTCGTATCAGGTGATATGTACGCTCATTGTGCTTTCTTTTCTTGTGGACTCTTGATTCCTTCGGATTTGTAACCGCTCCGCTATTATTACAATAAAGTATAATAATCGACCGAACTAAAGGCACCACATCTAGATCCAATAGGAAGTTCCTGAGCTAAACGACCTACTTGGCTACTTTAGATGCTTCCACGTACTCTGCCTCCATGATGAAATTTGCAATGCAAGACTGCTTGATACTCCCCCGACTTATAGCTCCACCTCTCAAGGTAAACACATATCCTGGGATAGACTTACAAAAATTTTTGTTTGACTGGAAGTCTCAGTCTGTGTACCCTAAAGGTCCTACACTATCTGCCCGGTAAAGCAGCATATAATCCTTAGTCCTTTTCATATACTTAATTATATTTTTTACCGTAGTTTAATGCTCCTTCCCTAAGTTAATTGATATCTGCTAACCATGCCAGCGGCAAAACAGATGTCAAGTCTTGTATAAGGCATAGCATACTTAGGTTTTCTACTGTCGAAGCATAAGAAACCTCTTTCATCTTCTCTATCTCATCAGGTGTCTTAGGACACTAATCCTTGGATAGAGTGGTTCCATGCCTAAAAGAGAGAAACCTTTTCTTAGAATCCTACATGCTTAAACGAGCAAGGATATCATTGATATACTTTGCTTGTAATAAACCCAACATCCTTTGTTTTTAATCTCGCAAAAGCTTGATTCCAAAGATGTGACTTTCTTCTCCCAAGTTCTTCATATCGAACTGCTCAGATAACCATAATTTTATCGAAGATAACAACCCCGCATCGTTTTCGATGAGCAAGATATCATCTACATAAAGTACTAAAAATACCACCATGTTTTTGTCACGCTTCTTGTACACGTAGGACTCATCTGGACTTTGATCAAAACTATAAGATTTTATAGTTTGATCAAACCAAGTATTCTAAGACCTCAATACCTACTTAAGTCCATAAATGGATCTCTTAAGCTTACATAACATGTACTCCTAGTCCTTTACTATGAAACCGTCTGGTTGTACCATATAAATACACTCGTTAAGACTTCTGTTAAGAAAATCTTTCTAAACATCCATTTACTAAATTTCGTAATTGAAATGAGCCACAATAGATAAGAGAATTCGAATAGATTTAAGCATGGCTATCGATAAAAGAGTTTCCACATAATCGATCCCTTCTTTCTGACTGAACCCTTTTGCAACAAGTCTAGCTTTGAAGGTTTCAACCTTTCCGTCTGATCCGCTCTTCCTTTTATAAATCCACCTACATCCGATGGATTTTATCCCTTCAGGTAGTTCTATAAGTTCTCAGATCTGATTAAAATACATAAATTTCATCTCTGAATTCATAGCCTTTTGCCAAAGATCTGCATCTTTGTCCTAAAGTACTTCATTGTAATTACAAAGTTTAGTATCCAGTTCTACCGGGATCATGTCAAAAGACTCTCCTAAGAACATATACCGATCGGATTGATGAACAATGCTCCCACTACGACAAGGCACTACTTGCGTCTGTGTACTAGCAGTAACGCACTGTGCAGAATCTGAACCATGTGCACTATTACCCAAATGCTCATTTGGCATGTTAATAGTATCACCTAATCTGGTTCAAGATCTACACTTGTCCCGATAATCCTCCCACTACAACGAGGTAATGGGATATTAGTGACTTGTGTTTCCTCTTCTATTCTATTGGTATTTTCTCTTAATTCTTTTAGAACAATTTTACTTTTGGGCCTGTGGTCCATAATATAATTCTCTTCCAAGGATCGGGGCATTGGTGCTAACAATGACCTTCTAATCCTTAGGATTATAAAATAAGCCACCATTCGTTCTCTTGAGATACCCGACAAATAAACATACTTCTGTCCTTGGTTCTAACTTACTCACATTCCTTTTCAACACATGTATTAGACACCCCGCAATCTAAATATGTCTCAGACTAGGCTTGCACCCGGTCCACAATTCTGTGGGAGTAGAAGATACTGACTTAGAAGGTATTAAGTTCAGAATATAAGTCGTTGTCTCTAATGTAAATCCCCAAAACGAATTGGATAATCTTGAATAACTCATCATTGACCTTACCATCTCTATAAGAGTCCTATTCCTTCTTTCTACTACGCCATTCTGCTGTGGAGTCCTAGTGCAGTCAACTAGGATATAATCCCTTCTAACGACAAGTAGTCTCTAAACTCTCTAAAGAAGTACTCACCACCATGGTCGAATCGTAGTGATTTGATACTTTTACCTAGACGCTTCTCTGCCTCAGCCTTAAATTCTTTGAATTTCTCTAAGTATTCAAACTTACGGTACATTAGGTAAATGTATCCCTACCTTGAGTAGTCATCAATGAAACTGGCGAAGTACTCAAAATCACCTCTAACCCAAATAGTCATAGGATAGCACACATCAGAGTGAACCAGTTCCAACGATTCTTTAGTTTTATAGCCTTTGCCGAAAAGGGCCTCTTGGTCATCTTACCCTCTAAGTAAGACTCATAAACTGGAAGTGCCTCCACTTTCAATGAACTCAAAGGTCCATCTTCTACCAGTCTATTTATCATTTTTAGATTAATATAACCCAAGCGTAAGTGCCAAAAAAATATTTGGTTCATTAAAGAATGATCATTTCTCTTCTATGGTAAATTGGACGTGTTATTCAATTCAGTTAGTTGCAGTATAGGAGAGATAAGAGATATAATATATAGATCATCTGCCAATGTACTAGAATAAATAAAATGTTTATTTTTCTTAATAACCACGGAGTCATTAAAATGAACAGAATATTTATTTTTTATTAAATTAGAAATTAAAATTAAATTTTTTTTAATAGAAGGTACATAAAGACAATTTTTTAAAAGTAAAGTCCTATATCTACTAAAATTGATAGTGACATCTCCTATTGCAACAGTTGTCACCCTGGTATTATTGCCCATATATAGGTAAATTTTCCCATCACTGAGCTGCCTAGTTTCTTGGAACTCTTGAAAAGAATTACAGACATGATTAGTGGCTCCCGTATCTATACCCGGTACCGATAGATAACACTGCTAAACATGTTTCAACCATTATTGAACAGAAATTTCCTTACTTGCTCTACTTACTAAGAAAAATTGGACACTATTTTTTTCAATACCCCAACCAGTTATAGTGATAGCACTTGTCTCTCAACTTCTTCACACCAGCTTTTGGCACCTTAGCAGCTTTTGCACCTATGCCTCCCTATTTCTTAACCTTTTTCTTCTTCTTACCTTTCGACTTAGAAGAAGAACCTTTTTCAGCCACATGCACAGTACATGGCTTCCTAAGAACACCCTCGGCTGCTTAAAGTTCTTAAAGAAGTTCTACCAATGAAAATCTGAGCTTATTCATGGAATAATTTAGGCAGAACTGCTCAAAGCTATTTAGTAGTGACTGGAGTATGATATTGACTAGGGTTTTCCCGTCAATCTCAGCTCCTAGGATCTCCAGTTCATTCCGATGACTGATCATCTACAGAATATGATCCCTAATTGGGGTACCTTTAGCCTTGCTTGTATTCATAAGAGATTTCGTGACCACCTGCCTAGCAGCATGATTTTAATCTCTAAATATTTCTTTGAGGTTCATAATCATGTCATAGGCATTAGGCATAGCCTGATGCTGATGCTGTAATACATTTCACATAGAAGCCAAAATATAACAGCGAGCCATCTGATCAGCTTTTTGCCACTTCTGATAAGCCTGAGTTTTCTGTTCGGTCACCCTCTCATCAGGTGTTGATGGACAAATCTCAGATAATACAAACTTATAGTCCTCGGTAGTTAAGACAATATCTAAATTTCTTTTTCAGTCTACATAGTTTGGTCCCATTAGTTTATTTTCTTTGAGTATGGTCGTGAGTGGATTGAAAGCCATTTTAAAACCTAAGAATCACATATTTAAAAAATATTAATTATAACGAGTAAAAATTTTAAATTTTCTTTTAAATTGGTTCCCTCTGCCATTAAAAAAAATTTGCCAGCAGCTGGTACCCTGTGAATAGTATGTCTCAATAGGAAGACGTCCACTATCTATTGTTTGTCCAGACAGGCCAATTCTAATTAATTTTACCATCTAACCAACAGACCATGCCAAGTAAAATAAAATAGTTGACATAATTTCGGTCCAGTAAATAATAGCAGCGACTCAGATGGAGATGATACTATTATTTATAACTAAGTGTTAAGCACCACCTAATATCGAATCAATCGCTTTGCAATTAACCCTTCAAATGAAAAAGTGATACACACTAACAATTGTCCAGAATTATTCTAGAAGCAAGTTCGTACCGGCAATACTACAATTAATTCTGCTCGATAAAGCAGAAGGTATTACTGCCAATACGCAGAATTAAGTAAATCACCTACGAACTGGTGATGGAGACCGCGAAATTTATCTGTGAATAAATTTTCTCTCCCACTTAGTTTTTTTAAAATATTTTTGAGAATTATAAAAACTGTTTAATTAGAATAAATTTATTAATTTTAAAAAATCACACGATCCGAAAGATTCTGATTTTTTCAAACCATTTTTCCGTGTTTCAATAAGTAAAAAATTGAATGCACAATTTTTTTTTGATTTATAACTAAGGTATTTAATAAAGGCATTCAAGTACGGGTTATTATATATTATTTTCAAAAATTAATAATTTATTAAAATTAAATATTTTTCATTTAATTAATCTAAAAATTTGAAATTAATTTTTATATTTTTTCAAGATATCCAATTTATTAAATAATCAGCTTCAACGTGTTATTTTATAAAAAAATAAAATATTTAAATTTTTTTCATTTAATTAAAAAAACTTAATTTTATTTTTCTTTACAAAATATTAATTAAAACTAAATTTTCTCGAATTAATTAAATTAAACAAAAAATATATAGCCAATATTTATCATCCACGCAATTTATATAAATAAATAAACAAGCTAAATATTGCCCGATTTTATGATCAAAGTAAAACTTTATCAAGTTTTAAGTTCCTATATCTAAATAAGCTTTCAGTCTTTCAATCGCTGTAGAAAACTGCTTATTCTTATCAAAATCTAACCAAGACTCATCCATTCATAGTATTATAGATATAGAACACTTCTTGATCAAAACATATTAGAAAACTACCCCTGGAGCCGCCTCAAGCAACCACCACCGCTGATTACCCGTTGGCGCCGCTAGCAGCACTACACCAGCCTCTTCCCGAGGCTTTTTCGATCTCTTCTCAAACTCTGTTTTCATCCCCGTTTGTTTTAAAACGTAACTAACAATATACTATTTTTCAGTAAGAACCACGATTCAAAAACATGGAGAAAAATGGCTTTCGATGACCACCGAACCACTACTACCGCTATTGCCGCGTCGCCCCTATTGCCACCAACTTTTCTACGCTGTTCTAGCGTTATCTGAGCTTCGTTTTTATTTTTACTTTTTCTTAAATGTAGCTTACAAAATATACTATTTTTATGTCAAAAAAATAGGCTTCGATGGCCTGAGAAGCCGCTCCACTACACCGCCTAGCACCGCTTGCTGTTGCTTCAACTATTTTAGCTTTTTTCGTGGTTGATTCAGCTCCCATTTTGTATTGTTTTTAACACTAATATCCAAAAATACAATGTCCTAAAGAACGCCTCGAAAACAATCTCGAAAAGCATTAAAAAATGGCCCTAAACAGCCCACGAACTGCCACCTTGCGCCGTCAATTTTAACTTTTTTTATCTAGGTTTTTACTATGTTTTTGGACTAGTTTTTCAACCTATTTTACTACTATTTTGTGTCTAAAAATTTGCACAAAAGTTGTCCCGAAAAAGTCACAAAATCAAGCCAAAAATAGCCCCCCAAGTCGCTTGTCGAAGCCCCCGCTGGTGGACTGTTTTGCTGCCCCCTTTTGCTGCATTTTCGGACCCGTTTTGTAACTATTTTTATAGACAAAATCTGCAAAAAAAACTTATCGAAAAAATCTGTTTTAAAATCGTGCAAAAATTGTCGCGATCTGTGTCCCGAAACACCCGAAACTACCGGTTGTACAGCTACCCGTTCTTCATGTTCTTGGACATTCGAACCTGTTATTAAATATTCTAAAATATCTAAAAACAATAATAAAAGCTTTTATATTGAAAGCCTATGTCCCGAAGGCTCACTTCCATCTAGGCTTAAACTATCACGATCAACCCTCGTGATTTAAAAAAAATAATCATCATCCACACATTTAATCAAATATGAAAATAATGACGATCATAAAACTAGAATTAGAACACCTGCAAAACCAAGTTAGCATAGTTCTAAATCTATTCAACCCCTTGATTAATCATAAACATAATCAAAACGGCTCTGATACCAATTGTTGGAGGCAAACTGCGAAGATCATTGATTTGAAAACGATTTTCTGATTAAAAAAATTGGACATGTAATTGCCAAAACAAGCTCCAGATTAAAAAAAATTTGATGTCGAATGATCAAAATAAAACCCGGGCCACCACAGTTAATTTTAGATGAATATTTTTCAGTTGTTTCTTCAACTACGAACTTTGATTTTCCAAGTTGAAACTCCGAACAAACCTTCTACTGTATTCCCAATGTGATTCCTGAATGTAGTATGGGCTACGATCATTTGGGAACTGGTACTGGTAGAACTTGATCAATCTTAGTCTTGAAAGAAAACTACTAAAATTGGTTCAACCTACCCACATATTTATAGGCTATAGTAAGGACCTGTGCAATAATTATGACATAGACTTTTAGTGTGACTCAGATACTTTTTCAACGATATCTACAAATATGAAAACCTCTCATCGATTTCTACAATTATGAAAACCTTGCAGGGGTTTCTGCAATTTTCATAAAATACTAAATTACAGTTCATACTACTAAAGAACTGTAACTGCACTTCTAACAATAATCTCAAGATCGATTGCATTGAGTTCATATTATTAAATACTTAACACATCTCCCCCACGTTAAGATTCTCGATACCCACTAATTAAATTTTATTACCGATAATTTAATTTAATCAGCATCTTTGAAATTCTTTAAACCTTTCCGCTTAACTTATTTGACTGTCGAATAATTAAATCTACCTGCAGGGTTTGACCCGGTCAAAACTTATAAGCTTTCTTAAAGGGGTATCATCAACCCCGAACAATCAGAACGTGAATTCCGTTAATAATTAATATTCACCATATAAGTAATACTATTATCTAACTCATCGGGACTATTGATTCATTAAAGATCGCGCCCTCTAATGAATCAAAATAACGAATATTAAATATACGCAAATAATAAATATTTTGAGGTTAAGAGTATAAGCACTCATAATAATCTTGGAGTGTGAATTAATTTATATAGTCAGTATAAAATTAATTATCCCAATGTAGACCTATTCAATACACACAAAGTGTACTAGCACACAGAATCAGAACAATAGACGATACTATTATTTGTTCTTCGTAACCAAGACAGGCCTACTAAAACTCTGTGCTACAGTCGTACCGATAGTTTATCCAATTCCATCTAAACTATGCAAAAAATTTATATTTTTCAAGAACTTATAATCTAGTCTTCTATGTGCAAACCATACCTTACACACCAGATTAAATACTGTACAAAATAAAGGACAATCATGCATAACATTATTCATTACTCATTAATATTCTCATAAAATAGAAAAATAATTTTACTAAAAATAAAATTAAATACTAAAACCAAATAAAATCTATGATTTTTAGTATACAATCCTGACAGATAAGGCATGGTTGATTCAGGATAGAGAGAAAAGAGACAAAGAAGAAGAAAAATAGGAGTCCAAGAGGAGGAAGATTTGAGAGACCCGCTTTACTTTTCAAGATTTCATGACTTTTTGTCATTTTAGAGTTTGGGACTTGCGCGCCCGCCTTTACTTCCAAAACTTTGTAATCGATGCTGAAATAAAAATCGCACGTTTATCTTAAAAAGGGTTCGCAATTATCTAAAATTTTTTGATTTTTGCAATGTGAATGAATTTATTATCATAATTCAAAGACAATTTTGCATTGATCTTTACTTGTATTCAAAGATGACTAATACGAAGAAAGTGGTCGGACTTCTTAAAAGAAGCTGCCTACGTATTCTAAAAAAGTAGAATCAGGCCATGACGTAGTTCGAGCTTGGTTTACTCTCGAATTTTAACTCTCTTTTTATGATGCCCTAACTTTTGCCAAAGTCGCTCTTTTAGGCTTTCAGCCTTGCGGACTGCTTTAACTTTTGTTTGTGCTTCCTTTTCGATTTTTAACCTAACGAGCTTTTATTTATTTATTTTTTCCAAATGGTAGTACTTTTTGAGCTAGTCCAAGGAGATCAAAGTGAAGAACGCATTACCATCCAAATCCATGATGATTACAGCATCACCGGTCATAATAGTTTTGATTAGAAATAACCCGAACGAGTTCGGCTTAAACTTGCCCCTTGGGTTAAAAATAGGAGCTCTGATTTCCTTAAGAACAAAGTCACCTTCTCTTAGATTCTGGGTCTTGACCTTTTTGTTGAATGCTCTTACTATCCTTCTTTCATACCCTTGTATAGGAAATAGAGCCTGCAGCCTTCTTTCGTCAAATAAGAGTAGCTCTTCCATCCAATTTTTCTACCATTCTACTTCTGAGATGTTGGCCTCAACTACTACTCTTAGCGAAGGGATTTCCACTTCAATGGGAAGCACAACTTCCATCCCATACACTAATGAGTAAGGTGTTGTTCCTGTTGAAGCTCTAATCGACATCTTATACCCCCAAAATGCAAATAGTAGATGCTTTGGCTAATCTTTGTGTGAGCTAATCATCTTTTGCAGAATCTCCTTTACGTTCTTGTTCGCTGCTTTGACTACCCCGTTAGTTTGTGGTCGGTACGGTAACGACTTGTGGGTTACTATTCTATATTCTTCAAAAAGATCCAAGACCTCACCTTGAAAGTGCGAACCATTATCTGAGATAACCTCGTGAGGAACCCCATATCGATAAATGATATTCTGCTTGATGAACTTGGCAACGTGAGAAACTTTTAGCACTGAATAAGAGGCGACTTCTACCCACTTAGTAAAATAGGCAATGGCCACCAAAATGAATTCATGACCATTTGAAACCTTTGGTGTTATTCTGACAATCACATCATTGCCCCATACTAAAAACAGCCATGGCGACGTTAGGCTATATAGTTGGGATGGAAAAACGTACATAAGGTTCGCATGGATCTGACACTTATGGCATCTCTGTACAAACTGTGTATAATTTGTCTCCATTGTCATCCAAAAATACCCTTGCCGTAGGACCTTCTTAGCTAACATATTCTCACTCATGTGAGGCCCACATACTCCAACATGTATCCCTTTTATCAATTCTCAACCTTTTTCACTACTGACACTAGCTTATTGACCTCGAAGTATTTGTACAACTTTTCCCCATAGATGACAAACTATGCAGATAATCTTCTTATTGCTCTTTTGTCTTTTTTGCTAGCAAACTTGGGGTATTCTTACTTTTTCATGAAATTCTGAATATCGAAGTACCAAGGGAGTTCGTCTGTGCTTTCTTTAATTGCTGCCGTCATCTCATATGCCGGTTTTCTCTTCTGCTCAATTATTAGTGGTCTCATCTTGACCCCATATGGTGTGTCAATCATTGATGCCAGAGTAGCCAAGGCATCAGCAAACTTATTCTGTAATCTCGAAATATGGGTGAAGACCACTAATTCAAAGCATGGTATCAACTTCTCCAGCTCTTGATGGTAGAGGATCAGTATTACATCCTTAACCTTCCATTCTCCTCTAGCCTGTGAGACTACCAATGCCAAATCTCCGATGACTTCCAGTTTTTTTACCCTTAGTTCTAGGGCTACCTCTAACCCGGCTAAGAACGCTTCATACTCAGCTTGGTTATTGGTAACTATTCAAAGTTAAGCTTCAAAGACAGGGGAACATGCGACTCGTGAGGAGTGACATGGAGAACTCTTATTCTATAGCCATACTGATTGGATACACCATCAAAATATAGAGTCCATTTGTCATCCTTGACTACCATGAGCTACTCATCCAGAAACTAAAACTCGACATCTTTATCTCTTTTGATTGGTTGGTCTGCTAAAAGTTCTGCTACTGCGCTGCCTTTTACTGACTTTCTGGTGATGTACCTAAGATCAAACTCTAGCAGCAACAACAACCACCAGGCCAGTCTTCCTGTTAGTGCCAGCTTCTCAAACAAGTACTTTAATGGATCCATCTAGAAAATTACATTCACTGTGAAAGATAGCATGTAATGCCTTAAGTTTTGGGAGACCCAAACCAATACCCAGCATGTCTTCTTCAGCGGTGTATATCGTATCTCGGACCCAATCATCTTCTTGCTCAAGTAGTAGACTGTCTTCTCAATTCTATTTTTTCCTTCTTATGCCAGCATGCATCCCATAGCCAAGTCAGTCACTAATAAATAGAGAATCAGTGGCCTAACGGGCTCGGGAAGAGCTAGAACACATGGGTTTTGCAAGTACTAACGCACAGTTTTAAAGGCATCTTGACATTTTTGATCTCATTCGAACTTGACCCCTTTCTTCAGCAGGCAGAATAACGGCTCATAAGTTGTTATCAACTTAGCTATGAACTGACTGATGAACTATAGCTTACCCTAAAAGCTCCTGACTTCTCGCTTGGTCTTTGGAGGAGGTATTTCTATGTTCGCTTTGATTTTCGACGGATCGACCTCGATGCCCTGTTGAGTAATCATAAATTCGAGCATTTTGCCTGCCGTAACTCTAAAGGCTCACTTCTGTGGATTAAATCGCATCTTGTACTTTCTGATCCTTTCAAAGAATTTTTGTAGTGTTACAATATAGCCATTCCAATCCTTGGACTTTACTATCATATCATCTGTATACACCTCAACTTCCTTGTGTATCATATCGTGCAATAAGGTGTTTGTAGCCCTCTGATAGGTTTCCCTTACATTTTTCAAACTAAATGGTGTCACACCATAACAATAGGTGCCCCAAGGTGTAGTGAATGTCATCTTTTCTCTATTTTCGAGGTCCATTAAGATCTGATTGTACCTGGAGAAGCCATCAATAAACGACAAGAGGGCGTGCCCCACTGTACTGTCCACCAAGACATTAATATGCATACTGAAAAATTATCCTTCAGGCTAGCTTTGTTGAGATTCGAGAAATCCACACAGACTCGGATGCGTCCGTCCTTTTTCAAAATGGAACAATGTTAGCCATCCACTTCGAATATTCGGTTACCATAAAGAAACCAGCGTTGATTTGCTTGATGACTTCATCTTTGTTCTTTAGTGCCCATTTTGACCGTTTCCGTCTCAATTTCTGTTTAACTAGTTTAACATCGGGATACAAAGGGATATGGTGTTGGATAATCTTGAGATCAATACTGGGCATATCCTCGTAAGACTACGCAAAGACATCTTTGAATTCTTTTAATAAAGTTATTAATTGCTCATGCGCAACTAGAGATAATGAAGAACTGATTTAGACAATTTGTGGATTAGTTTCATTACACAAATTAATTGATAAAGTTTCTTCAGTTATAGTTTGAGTGCGCATTTTTTCTTATCTTTTTATTAAGGCTTTTATTTCTTTGGGGACATCCCCATCGAATTTAAAATCATCAAAAAGCGTATGAATTAAATCAAACAAAGCAGAGTAACGAGAAATCTCGTCCATTTAATTGATATTAAAAAGAGACGGAATTACAAATTCAAAAGTAATGGGGGAGGAGGATGCACGAGTAGACGTGCCCTCAGACTTGACATCTAGCATGTTAGAACCAAGCAAAAACTCACACAACCTAGACTCAGACCCAAAACATGCATCACGCAAATTACAATACTCCAAAGACCAATTTTTAACATCTTTTGACACCACCTCCACGATGAGCCTGGTATAATCAACTAATGCATCGTAGCCCATCATCAAGCAGTCCTGGTCAGTTATGTGCATTTGGTTACTGAACAAAGCTTTCACGTTGATGCCATCCAGCTCATTTGCCCAATCTTCTTTCCCTTTTCCTCTTTAGCATCTTCTTCCTCCTCTAAATCAGATAGTTTGTGACTGAAGAAGATCTCCAGCCCTGGAAGCCTTTGGTTAGTCTCCTCATCAAACCATGGTTCTGGGAAACCACAGTAAGGAGAGTCTTCACCCTCCTTGACAAAGTAATCGTTCAACGTTTGGAGTATCTGAGTTTCTTTCCTCTCTGTCCCTCCCTTGGTTCTTCCAAATCCTCTTTTGTTGGTTTATAGACCAAACCAAAATGTTGTGAGCTTGGTATCACCTGAATGGGCTCCGGGATGCCTTGCTATTGATCTCCTAACCCCATCCCTAAAAAATAAGGCATACGTCTCATCATCGTGACAGCATAGGGGTTAATATAGCTTTCCTCCTCTTCCAAGAACATCTGCACCATCTGAGCCTCATCAAACTAGAAACTGCTTAGGGAAACATCCCCCTCTCCATGTTGAACTTCTGGAAGAGTGGAGTCGTCCTCTCTCGGGGGCTAGATGCTGTCCTCCCTGTGAATAATTAACATTGCTCCATTTTTAATCAATTTCAATTTCTAGTGGAGGGTAGAAGGTACTGCTTGAATGTTTAGATCATGGAGCCATGGTCTCCCTAGTAACAGATTGAAAGATGCTGGAACATCCAACACATAAAATTCTACAGAAGTTTCCAATGGCCCAACCAATACAACAAACGATACCAACCCGAGTACATCTCACCTCATATTATCATAAGCCCTAGCCCCTTGGTTGCTGGGCATGAAGTGATCTGGCTTTATTCCTAAATAGACTGCTGTGCGAAGTAGGCAGACGTTCAGTGTCGACCCATTATCAATAAGGTTAATCGGGACCCATTTTTCTAAGAACTTATAGGTGATATGCAGGGGTTTATTATGATTTTTTCCTTCCAGTGGTAAATCCTTATTAGAAAAGGAAATTACCCCGAGCTCTGTAGCTAGCAGAATGAGCCCAATCAGCTGTTCTAGGGTTGCGTCTATTGAGACATTTGCTTTATTTAGAACCTTCAGCACAGCCTGTCGGTAGTTGTGCAAAGCCATCAATAGACACCAAATGCTGATGTTAGCTTGGGTCTTTTTCAACTACCTTAGCACAACATCATTTTCTTCTTCTCACTCCCTCTCCTTCCCACTCCCACTTTCTTGTTCTCTCTCTAACTGAGCCGACTTAAAGTGGGATCCACTCCTGGTTAGGTGCCCAACACCTGTCTCAAGATCCCATAAACCTGATATGGTGTTTTTAATTTTTCTGACCTCGGTAATGTTCGAGGAACTCTCAAATTCCCATAAATCATCTAGATCGGTGCACTCTGGCCTTCCTTTCCTTTCTTCCTCATCTTCAATTGCCCACATATTGTCGACGTCATCCAACCCCCAAATGTCTTCTCCTATGTATCCCACTTGTTGTTCCCAGATAGCCCAAAACTCAGTCCACTCATCCCCGTTTGACTTCAACACCGTTTGAACTAATTAGTAGGACTGCATTTCGTCAACATAAACTTCCTCTTCAAAAAGCCGAGGGAGAGCAACACCATATAGAATGCCACCAAATTCGTAAAGCCGTACTAAGTAATCCAATGGCTAGTTATCGTCATCATTGCGTTCCTCCTGGTTATCTTCCTGAACTACTATTTCATATTCATCCCAGGTTACGTTATTCTATTCCTCCGTATCCCACCCATTTTCGATCATAATTAGTGAACAAGACGGCTGATCCTCAATACTTGGAGAATACGGGTGCAAAAAATATGCCGAACAGATATAATAGAGAGGGTCTTCTGGCTGCCCCAGATAAATACAGTTCACTTCGGTCTGCTTATCATGATTCGACAATGGATTGGTTGTGACATTCGATTTTTGAATAGCAGATGAAAGTGGAATGACCTTGTTGTCAATGAAGTCCTGGATTTCACAGTGGAGTCTTAGACAATTATCAGTCAAATGCCCATGACTTTGATGGAATGCACATACTGAGAAGGGTTGTATCTTGGTGGTAGGGGGTTCGGTAATAGCATTGGATCAAGAAGTTTTATTAGCCCCTTCTTGATAAGTCGATTCAAAGCTATAGACAGAGGTATATTGAGGGAAGTGAAGACTCTCTTCAGCATCTTTTGCAATGGTGGTTAGTTATTTCTAGGTGGTGCAAATGATGAAGAGTTTGGTTGTTCGAATTGAGGGTTCAAAAGGTTCACTTCATTTGATCGAAAAATAAGATTTGCAGAGAGGGTAGGCAGATTCTGATTCAAATTGTTGGTAGGGTAAGGTCTTCTCTATTTCTGACTCGATTCAGCCTTCTCTCTGTCTTCCGACTGGATTGCGTTTTCAATCTAAACCCCAGCGTCAAAAAAATGCTCAAAAGTGGAGAGCGGCTGTGTGATCAAATAGCATTTCAGAGGGAATTGCAAGTTCTTTACCACAATTCTTACTTGCCTTTCCTCTCCATCAAGTTAGGAAATCCACAAACAATTCCTGGCCCTTCTATCGGGTGCTTTCAAGTTCTCGGGTGGTTGTGTCCAACTGGACGTTGTAGCTATACTGACTGACAAATGCTGTGGCGATATCTTCCCATATTCTGGTCTTGGCAACATCAAGAGAGAGGAACTACTTGTGGGCTGCCTCTGAAAGAGATTGGTGGAATAGTTAATTGATCATTGATTCCCATGGGAGAGAGGGTACCGACGTACATTCTCAGATGAATTTGAGGAACTCTAATTCCATTGAACTTCTCCATTTTTGACATCTTAACCTTTTTCAGCAGCTTGGCATCTGGGAATATGCACAAGTCTCCCACATCTAGCATATACTCCTCAACTCCCTTTGCCTTCCTCAACACCTTTTTCATCCTATCAATCTTTCTTGACAGCATGGATTCCCTGGACTAGCCAGTACTTTTCTCTTCTACCATGACCTGACGAGGAACCCGAGGTAGTACAACAACCTATGGTCCATCTTGTCCCTAATTATCACCCTAGAAATCCTCTCCATTTTCATTTGGGTCTTCTTGCTACTTATTTACACCCGACAAGCGAGCCTGAATCGCCTAGATCTGTGTCTGACACTGAATCTGGGCTTGGGTTTGTTGCTCAATCACTCTTCGTATCTAAAAAATTACCCTCATTAAGGCTGCCAAGTTCACTTCGTTCTCTACCAACTCAAACAATTCCATTATCTATTCGGATACCTTGAAAAGTCTTTATGTTACTAATCTAGCCCAAACACGCACTGGATGTGGTTCTTCCAACTCAATAATTTAAAATCGGAACAAAATCCTAAGAACCCGAGAGAAGAAAAGTAAGCATCAAAAACTTCCTGGATAAATCCCCAATAATGGATAGCAGAACAACTAATTCCGAGCAGCAAAATAGAAGAATGCCCCGGCTAGGCCCAAACTAACAAAAAAATGGAAAGTACAGCACCCGAAAACCATACTAACAATAAACAAATGAACACCTAGGATAGAGGTTTAACTAAAGGTTCTACGGGAGAAACCGAACAGCATCCTAAGAGGAAAATAGATCTAAACCAAACAAAATCGCAAGCCAGAACCCGAGCAGGAGTCCGAGAAAGGAAGTAAGCCTAAACAAACCCGAAGGTACTAAGCTAACATCCCAGGTAGAGCCCCCGAGAGAGAGAAAGTTATTCTAAGCTAAAAACGAGAGCCTCAACCAAAACCCGGGCAAAGCCCTAGAGAGAAAAATAGACCAAGGTTAAGACCAAAACCTAGGTAAGAAGCCGAGATAAAAACTATTGTAAAATGAACAAAGGCCGAGAGCAAACCCCAGTCAGACGGTGGAAGAAAAACTATCTTGAGCCAAATAAACAAACAAACAAAAGGTCCAAAACAAACACAAACAAAACATACAATTAAACAAAAACATTTAATCCTACTAGTTACGTACCTAATGGGAGGTTCTAAGCTACTATATACAGAAAAGACCAGTTTGGTCAACACTCTAGGTACCATTTGAATAGAGTCAAGAATATACTTTCCATGCCTGGTGTTGGAGGCAAAACTGCCAAGATCATTATTTTTGCAAACGATTTTCGGTAAAAAAATAACTGGACGGGCAAACGCCGAAACGGGATCCAAATAAAACTTTTGACGACGAACGATCAAAATAAAACCTGTACAACCAAAGTTAATTTAGAAGAATACCTTTTGTCGATCGATTCTTCAACT